>CAUYON010041632.1:0-36445 GCA_963573935.1 Arctocebus calabarensis | reverse complement strand
GCATCACAGCTCACAGCAACCTCCAATTCCTGGGCTCAAGCGAGTCTCTTGCCTCTGCCTCCCAAGTAGCTGGGACTACAGGGGCCCACCACAACGCCCGGCCATTTTTTGGTTGCAGCTGCCATTGTTGTTTGGTGGCCCGGGCTGGATTTGAACCCGTCAGCTCAGGTGTATGTGGCTGGCACCTTAGCCCGTTGAGCCACAGGCGCCGAGCCTTTGCTACCATTCTTGAAGCGCTTGGACTGAGAACACTTGGGGTGTAGCCCAACTGGAATGAAATTATTACTTCTTTTGATGTGGACTTTGCACTTTTTAAAAATCAGCGAGGCTTGTAGTTGCCTTGCGTGCAAGCAAACGTGTCTGTGAATGTGTGTTTTAGCCCTTGGGCTTTCTATGAAGCAATTACTGAAACTGAGTAAAACAAACAAATGACCCCCCCAACCCATCCATGCACAAGAAGACAGACCTGAAGGTTGTGGCTGACGCCCGGCCCTGGCTCACGCTGGCACACGGATGGTTAGGCTGAATGGAGGGCTCTACCTCCCCTATTACTTTATCTTTCTAGTTTCAGTGCATTGTTCTAGCCCTCTGGGTGCTTTCCAAAATTCAGATCCTTCCATCCAAAATACCAGCTTCGCCAATGCTATGTCACGTTAAATTTGATAAGCCATCCTGGCGTCTTCACACAGGTCACTAGGAAAAGTGCTGAGTGGGACCAGCCAGCGGGAGACCCTCCCATCGCCCTGGCTAACCAGGGAAGGGGCGAGTCAACGTGTCTGGAGGCGTGTGGAGGAGCGTAGGCAACGCGAACCGCCGCTCTCAGCATAATTCTGTCACTACTTCCTCTCTAATGCACTGAGCGCAGTGTCGGAGGCGGCCCTCTCTCCTGCCTGCTGGGAGGCTCCCAGGCCGAAGCCCCTCTGTGGCCCTGCTGTTCCAACCACCTTCTGGCTGAAGCTGTTTCAGGCAAACCTTTTCGATGGTTTTGTTAGCAGCCTAGGATGTCTCTCTGTTGACTTTCTAGTAACACAACGGGGTTACGTGTTTTGTATTAACAGGCCAAACGCTGTCATGGTTACCCTGACAAATCCAGGATTGGCAGTTTTCAACACCCTTCCTGGCACCGGAGCTGAGCTGTTCCTCACCTGCATGACGGGCCGGGGCTGGTTTCCGAGGGCCTCCCGGCGATTATCTAGGTGGGGCTAGTGCAGTGACAGTTGAGCAACGTTCAGATTTGTCCCTTACCTCTGTTCTCAGAGCAATTATTTTATTTCGTTTTTAATTTTTCAATTTTATTATCTCTCTCTTTCTTTTTTTTTGAGACAGAGTCTCACTGTCACCCTTGGTAGAGTGCTGTGCTGTGAGTTTGAGCTCACAGCAACCGCAAACTCTTGGGCTTGAGTGATTCTTTTGCCTCAGACTCCCAAGTAGCTGGGATGATAGGCGCCCGCCACGACACCCGGCTACGTTGCAGTTGTTTACATGGCCCGGGCCGGGTTTGAACCTGCCACCTTCAGTGTATGTGGCTGGCACTGTAACCACTGTGCTACTGGCACCGAGCCTGATTATCTCTCTCTCTTTTTTTTTTTTTTTGAGATAGAGTCTCATTTTGTCGCCCTCGGGGGAGTGCCGTAGCACTCTCCAACACAGCAACCTCCAGCTCTTGGGCTTAGGCGATTCTCTTGCCTCAGCCTCCCCAAGTAGAGGCCGCCAACCTTGGTATATGGGGCCTGCGCCCTACTCGATGAGCCACAGGCCCAGCCCCTGATTATCTCTTTTAAAAAAACTTTATTTCAGGGTCGGCGACTGTGGCTCAATGGAGTAAGGTGCTGGCCCCATATGCCAGAGGTAGCGGGTTTAAATCCAGCCCTGGCCCCAAACTGCAAAAAACAGAAACAAACAAACAAAAACTTTATTTCAGAATATTAGGAGTACAACACGTTTTGGTTACATAATTTGTTTTTGTACAGATGGAGTCAAAGTTACTAATTAAGCGTGTGCCCTTCACCCCGACAGGCCGCGCTGCACCCACAGGTGAGAGTCGCCCGTCGTCACCCCCTCTAGCCTGCTGGTAGCTTTCCCGTTGAACTCTAATCGAGTCGCCGTCTCATTGAGCTTCGCTCCCTGTGCCCGAGTCCCTCTTCCCCTCCTCATTTATATTTCTTCACAGCACCTGACTCCACCCGACAGTCAGGGAGCTTCACTGCCTCACTGCGTCTGGTTCTTCTGCCGCTTTCTTTACTCACCGCTCGAGTTTGGTAACCATTGATCCATTCTCTGGAAAAATTTAAAATAAATCCAGACTCTTCTGTTTGAGAACTCTGCAAATGTATGAGCCCGAGAGGTCCTGTACAGCCCCACTGGTGACCTCCCCCCTTCTGATGTCTTCGGTTCTGGGATCTTCCACCAAGAACACAGAGGCTTTGCTCACACTGTCCTCCTGGGAAGACCCCTGCAACCTCTCACATGTAACCCAGGGGCCTCGCTCTGCAGCCAGCGTTCTCTGCTGGATTCCAGCCATTTTCAAATGTATCCAGTCAGGGGCCCTCCCTGATCTGGCCCCTGCAGGCCCTGCCATCTTCTGTCACACTCCTGTGCCCTCGTCACGTGGCTTTCGTCTTTCTTTAACTGCACGGCCCAACCGTTCCCTCTTCCCGCTGCCCGCCTGTCTGCCTCTGTCCTGCCAGGCTGCCTTCTCAGGCACCAGGGGAGAAGGCCTCCTGGACGCCTCATCTGAAAGTCAGGCTCTCCCTGATCTCCATCACCCAGCTTCTGGGTGTCACCATACCCATGTGTCACCATCAGAAATGATCTTGTTTATTATTTACTTGTTCACATCCTGTCCCACTCCTGACACTGGCCCGTGAAGGAGGGGCTTTCTTTTCATCTGCTGCTCTGTCTTGTCTACAGTGGCACAAGCAGCTAAGTGGGTGGAAAAATGAAGGCCAGCTTCTGCCCTGACCGTTCTGCTGTAAGCAGCTTCTCTATGGCTGAAGTTCAGGGCTGTCCCGTCAGTAGTGCCTTTGACTTTTGTCTACCTCTTTGTGTTAAAATTTCAGGTTCCCTTTCATTGTTAAGATACATGGGTGGTCACAATGTCATAGAAGATGGTACTTACGATCCGCTCCCCCTGCCACCTTTCTCCAGAGAGTTCCCAAGTCACCTCCAAAGGGGAGAGTGGTGGCTTTCTGGCACAGCCATCATCCAGTGTTGATGTTGTTGCTGGGACAATTTTCTAGCTCAGTTCAGAGCCAAGTTTCCCACTAAAGAAAGGGCTTCCCCATCTTTGCAGGAGCCCTCCATCCCAGGACAAGCCCTCGCTCTAATTTCTTAGCTCACAGTTCACGTGTCGGCATCGTCCCCTTCCCACGATCTCCCCTCACTAAGTCACAACCTTTAACCAGAAAGAGGCCAGAATAGCAAGACCTCGAAGTCATTTAGGAAGAACACCATCTCTCGGGGACAGCAGCAGGCTCCTCACTCTTTGGGGCCTTCAAGATCTCAACGACACACTCGCACAGTTCCAGTGGCGCAGCTGAGAGTCACACTCTTCCCCTGACCTCTGGACATCGCCTTGGATGCCCCCTCCCCTGGGATCTTCTGCCTGGATTCTCTCTTTCCTCCCGGCAGGGCTCACTGTGGTGTGAAAACACAGCAGGTTGGAGTTGGAGGTGCTGAAGTGACATCTCAGCCCCCACCCAACGAGTTGCATGCACCGGGGAAGGGCCCCAGACCTCAGTGAATGTGCTTCTCTAGCCGGATGTGTCACAGGGTGCTTGCAGGGACAAAGCACACCCATGTTGTGGCAGTCCTCTGGGAAGGACCTATGTTTGTGGCAGTCCTCTGGGAAGATGGGGGCCGTTTAGCTGTAAGTTGTGGGTATTAAGGTCCCGGGACCCTCACTCTTGCTGCGGCATAGACAAACTGCAGGAAGGAAGGGAACGTAGGCCCCCACGAGGACACCCAATCTGTACTGCTTCTAGGGTAGCGGATGTTGGGGGTGACCGAAGGCCTGCAGCTTTATCCAGAACAAACCACCATTTTGCGCTGAGGGAAGAGTCTGACTCAGAAGGATGCCTCGGCGCTAAGAATTCAGTGGGTCTGAAATGGTCCTAAGAGGAGACTCTTCTCCCTTAGCTCGGCTCAGTGTCCCTCCAGCAGGGCGGGGGGGCCTCAGACAAGTCTTATTTTTCTTATTAGCAGGTGTGGATGGAAGGTGGTGAGCAGAAGCATCCAGGTCGTGGGTCCCTGTGAAGAAGTCTCAGCAGCAGCTGGAATCCCAGCAGGCCCAGGATGAAACACCACTCAGGCCCGTCTGCTCGGGAAAAGCCACATGTCTGGGGCCCAAATGCTACTCATGACTGTTAAGGACTTGGCGTGACCCCAGTTGTGCAATTCTGGAATTCACAGAGGCTCTCGCCCTCGCCCCACACCCACCCTCCTCCACCTTCCTGGACAAAGCCACGTGGGTTTGGCAGCTGCCTCATGCTCCCTCCCGCACAGCCTCACAGAGGCTGGCCCTGCTCCCTGAGGTCACCCCTCGTCCAGCTCAGCCCAGCTCAGCATGCGGGAGTGTGCTGAGTGTGTTTCCTTTAATGCAACACAGGAAGATTCCTATATTTGATTAGGTCAAATGGCATTTATAAGTTTCATCTTTTAAGAGTCCCCTTTTCCTGGTTTCTAAGATTCACAGTTCAGAAATTTGCAGAAACTCCTTAAATTTGTCTGTGGACCAAACCTTAGTAGGCTGGGAAGCTGGGGCAGAACTGGAGAACAGGAGAGGGTCTCTACGGTGACCCTAACAGGCCTGTGCAGGGAGGATGAGCCTGGGCGAGTCTGCAGAGGCTGACAAACATCCCACGGCCAGCAGGTAGTTCTGGGCTTTGGAAAGACCCTTGATGATGTTTGGGGCAGCCCGACACCCTGGCCATCGGCTCCTCACTGCACAGCAGACTTTAGTTGTTGATCAATCTACATCCCGGGGGCCAGATTATGACATGCTGGGTTCCTAAATTTATGTTCTGGGAGCTATGTTCAACAGGAATCTCAAATACATGATCCGTGGGAAAGTTCCCCTGTGAGGCCGAGGGTCTCCAGACAAAAGCTTCCTTGTTTCCTTTCTTTGGTCCTTAAAGTGCCCTTCAAATTAGCTGAAGCCTGCAGGCCCCAAGCCACTGGTCCAGTGCAAGGGCGGGTTCCGGCACTGAGAGTAAGTCTGAGCTGTAAGGGAGTGCCTGATATTCAGCCATACACTGGGGAGGGCTGGCTTGTGCCTTCCAGGCTACTCGTGAAGGCAGAAACCACCCCTTCACCTCCTTAGCTACAAGAAAGGCTGCCGGCCTGCTCTCTAGGAAAACTTTCTGGTCTTGAACTTGTACTTGCTCTTGAGGGAATCCCCTGAACGGGAGGGCTGACCCACAGTCCCTCCTCACCCCGGTATTGTGCCCCAGCCCTGGGAAGACTTCGGGAGGTAATTGATCCTCTCTTTTGGCCTCAAGACACCTCTTCTCTCTAGGCCTTCGGGGGACAGTGAGAGGGGATGGAGCTTGCTCTTGTTTAGCTGATCTCAGTTCTCTGGGAGCGCAGCCTCAGTTAGAGCACAGGTGGTTTGGGACCAGTGGTAAGTAAGAGATCTTGTAAACCCAGTGTACACACAAACTTGTCTCAAAAAAGATAATTACCCTTATTATCTGACATACACTTGATACTTTCTTTCTATCCTGTCCCGTTTAATCTGTTTAAAATGCTCATCTCCACACACTACACTGATTACGAGTCCTGCTAACAAGTCCATGCCCACAGTTGAACAGTTTGGTAGAAGGACAGAACCTTCTCTCAGCTGCTCCTGAATCAAGAGCTCAGGCTTTGATCACAGGAAAGCAATGGGCTGAGCTAGATTCCTTTGCCAGTATCTTCTGAGCACCTGCTGGGGGCCGGGGGCAGGCGCTGGCACAGGTGCTGGGGACACGGAATTAATTTAAATAAAGCAAATAAAGTAAAAGTCATTTCTTGACTGATAGGCTCAAGTGTAGCAGAAAAGGATTTGCATAGAAGAAAATGCTTTGAATCAGTCTTTTTAAAAGCATAATTGGGTACATGCAAAACAGAACCAATGACATTTGGGATAAAACATTCTGAATGACTCTTACAGAAACTCTAGCTTTGGAAATTATTTCTGACTCAGGCCCTGCTTGGTGTTGCTTTAGCACTTGGCCAGGAGAGCCTCACATCCTAATCACTAACATTCAGCTCTCCCCACGGCTATGAATCAGAGACCCTGACTTTATGAGTGCACAAACATGGAGTGATTTTAGCTTTCTCTGGAAGCACTCGTTTTTAAGCAGACATGAAGTTCATTGACACTGCCTTTCTATCACATGTGACCTAGAAAAAATATCAGGAGATGATCAAAATTGACCTCATGGCCGCGAATGGTAGGGAGAAAACAGCAAACAAATTCTTAGTTACAAAGAGGGTTTCTGCTGCCAGTTCCTGTCTGGGTCCTTGCAGCTGTCCCTTACAAAGCTCATCCTGCTCTGGTGACACAGATATTTGCCTCACAGAGCACCACACCCTGCAGTATCCCCTGGGTGCGGCCACATGCCAGGGCTCTACTCTGCTACAATGTTGCACAACTCTCCATCTGACTGCCCTTCTTTTTCTTAAAACGGAGTCTCACTTTGTTTCCCACCCCCCACGCCTTCCCTGGCCAAGAGTGCCCTGGCATCATAGTTCACAGCAACCTCTAACTCTTGACCTGAGTAGCTGGGACTACAGGTGCCCGCTACAATGCCCAGCTAGTTTTTAGAGACAGGGTCTCATTCTTCCTCAGGCTGGTCTCAAAGTTGTGAGCTCAAGCAATCCACCTGCCTCGGCCTCCCAGAGTGCTATGATAGCCGTGAGCCACCGTGCCTGGCCCTAGATTTCCTGGTTTTTAAGAACATTAGGAAAAAAGTGAAAATTGTTGTAGTTTCATGAAGGTTATGTAGTATCTGTGGTCAACAGAATAATGGGGTCCCCGCTGACATTCCTGTGCAAATTCCCAGAACCTATGGGACGGACACCAACCTCACCCGTCCTCTGGGTTAGTCCCTGATTTATTTATCTGAAGGGAAGAGGACCATGGTGGTTGAACGAGACCTTCCAGGATTTGACCTGGTGGCGGTTTCCTGGGGAAGCCCAGAAACCAGGGATTTTTGACCAGCAGCACCCTGGCTAACTCAGATGAAGATGTCCCCAGGCCATAGAGGGTTAGCCCTTCCTGGGACTGTCAGCTTGAAACCAGCAGTACCAGCTTCCTACTCTGAAACCTGTACAGCTGGAAGGGGGTGGAGGGAGAAAACTGGCTTGTGTGGTGTGATACCTGGAAAACTGTCGAAGTGTCAGAGTAGTTACTTCTCTGGAATTTCTCTAAAAATAGGATCCCGTACGTAGGCTCCTGTTGGCCCATGTGTCCTGAACACACTGTCAGCCCTGCTGCGTGTCACTGACATCCTTACCGAAGGAAGAGCTCCTAGTTATGGTAGTTACTGCTGTCCCTGGCACACTGTTCAGAGTTCCCATGAGATGACTCCAACCCACCCACCTTGGTGGCTGGCTTCACAGCCCACCACTCTCCTACACACTTCCTCCTGAATGTCAGCGAGGCTCCCGTTAGGACTGTTATCTAGCTGATATAAACCATATAACTGTACACGGAGGGTTACAACATTGACAGACTTCCATGGTAGGTGGTGAAGCATGACAGTCCCAAGCTCCCTGAATGCTCCCATCTGCTGTTCTAGACCCTCTGGGGAGTCCCCAGGCTGTAGCAGCAAATAAAGGGTTAATGCATGGCCCAGCAGGGGGGCTCCCCCTGGACCCTGCTGCAGCCCAGCTGGAGCCTGTCAGCTGGAGCCTGTCAACTGTCAAAATATTTTGACTATTGCCTCTGGCTTCCTTATTCCCCAAACACACTTCTGCTGAGCTCTCCCCTCTGTTAGGCCTGGTGTCCCTCATGGGCAGCCCTCTGAACCCCCTGCTCAGGTCTCTGGTTCAAACACAATCTTCTCCTCTCAGAAACAGCCACAGGTCTTCCCTTTTACTCCTCTGTGTGACTCCTGTGTTTTGTCCAGTTCAGTTACTTATGCACATGTTGCAACAAATCTACTTCCCCATAGCTGAGGTTTTAAGAATAGATTCAAAGGAACGATGGTGTTGTTCAGTAAATTTCCAGATGGCCAGCAGTGGCCATGTCTTTGAGAATCACGTGGTTCTGCCTGATACGTTCCCGCCCGTGTGAGGACGTGGCTTGGCCACGGGGGAGCTCGTGTCTGGCATCGCATCTGGGGTATGAAGGGAAGTCTGCAAAGGCACAGTGCAAGGCTTGGCCTGCAGGGCCCAGAAGGCAGAGACCAAGTCAGAGGGCCAGGGAACCAGCCCCCAGGCCAGAAATACCATAGGGGCAGCCCAGGGGGACAGGGGGTTGCACAGGCTTCCGCGGGTGCAGACGTGTCCCTACTGAGACAGGGACCCATCCGAGCACCCCACCTCACTTGTCCCAATAGGCTGAGGGACAGACCTCCCTGCCAGGCAGAAGTGGCCAGCACACTCCATCCCACTTTAGTCTCTTGCTTCCCTAAATGGCCGCCTTTGTCTCTTTGGCCCATGTACAAACTCTCAGCGACCCATGTACTCCCCATAACACCTAACTGATGACAGTGCTGGGCGCTCACCTGCTGAGCTGTACGTGGTGTATTCAGCGCATTGTCCTGTACTGACTTGAGCATCGTAACTCTGAGTGGGAACTGTGACTCGCCCCATTTGGCAAATCAGGAAACTGAAGCTGATTTGTCCCAGCCATATGGGTGGGGACTGTCTAGCCAGGCAGGCTGGCTCCACTGTCCTGTTCTTAACTACGACTCAGTGTCTAATACACAGCAGGTGGGTTCTCCACCACAGTAAAGGTTCCTCAAATATAAAGCGAGTGACCCTAAGGGGCTTCTTGGCCAAAGAGACATTGGCTATTTTTTATTTTATTTTATTTTTTTTGAGACAGAGTCTCCAGCTGTCGCCCTGGGTAGAGTGCCGTGGCGTCATAGCTCACAGCAACCTCAAACTCTTGGGCTTAAGAGATTCTCTTGCCTTAGCCTCCCAAGTAGCTGGGACTACAGGTGCCCGCCACAATGCCTGGCTATTTTTCTTTTTTTTTCGGTTGTAGTTGGCCCAGGCTGGATTCGAACCTGCCAGCTCCGGTGTATGGCTGGCACCCTACCCACTGAGTTATAGGTGCCGAGCCAACATTGGCTATTTTAACAAGGATTTTTGCAAGTACCAGACATCCCAAGACCTCTCCAGATGACTTGGAGCCTGGTTACCCCCACATATGTACTGTGTACCCCCAAACACCATGCATGGAGTGGGGGCAAAGCTGCAGATAAGCTAGGGGTATGTGAATGTGTGTAGATAAATACTGTCAGTGATCAAAGGTCTGGGGGGGAAGGAAGGCTTGGAAACACTCAGGGGCAACTTCAGGCTAATGCGCTTTTACCTACTGCAGCGGGTGCCTGTCTGCGTGGGTATGTCCGTGTGTGCGCATGTGCGGGGCGATTGCACAACCAGAAGTGAGTGGGCTGGTGGGGTGTCTCTTTTCCTTCTCCCCCCGTGGCTGACGTGTCTCAGTGTGCAACCATCTGTAAAGACCCCACAGCTTCCACTGGAGGGGGGCGGGGAGTGGGGTGTCATTTGTCACTGTCTGGAGACGGAGATGTGCTGTTCGCAGCCGCCAGCTCTCTGCCCTGCTGTTCCTGCAGCCAGAGCTTCAAGCCTTGAAAAGATGCAGATCGCATAGGTTGCAAAGAGCCATCATCATCTCCGTTCTGGGAACTCCGGAGAGGCGCCTGCCAGGTGGGGACAGCCCGATCTGACTTTGGCTCCAGCCCCCATCAGAATTTAGGACTTTTGGGGGTGCCTAATCCCTGACCCAGCCAATCTCTATCAATAATCTATTGAGACTTGGGGTTAAAATTCGCCGAAATGATAATCCAGCCACAACCCCTACAAAGTTAGATTTGCAGGTTGTTTCCAGCCATCAGGCCACTACCAAGGTGGCTCATAATCACTAAATCATGAAAATACAAGTTGCTGGGGGGAATGAATACCAGGTTGCACTAGGGAAGAGCCTGCTTTCTCTAGAAGTAATTATAGAATTCAAACGTGATATTTCTCTGGTGACCCTGAATAGCCTGTCAGTGAGGTCTGTACATCAGGGTGGGCCCTAGGGCTGAGGTGGAGAGGCCAAGAAAACCTTCTCTGCCTCAAGGCCAGAGATATCTGTAGGCTAATTTCCAAAGATTGGGTTAAGAGTGATTAAAGGCAAAAAGAGGGAAAAGTACAGTTTGGATTTTTCAATTACTCTTTAAAACCCAAGAATCCAGCTGTCAGAAAATTTGGGCTTTCTAAGGAATATGAATAATGCTGAGCTAATTAGACCCTTAGGCCTGGCCCGCAGGTAATTCATGCCCCAAAGGGGGACACTGTCCCTTTAAAAACTGCCTGGGGATCAGCGCAAAGCTAAGGGCAGCAGTGTGGGGGCTGCTTTATTAGGTGGTCCTGGGAGGGTGAATGAAGCCTGGGAACCCTGTGACGGGGCTTCTGTGCTGGTCTGTATTAAACGTGGCACAGCTCCGGGCTGGCTTCCTCCCGGACTCAGGGACATCTCGTCTGCTCACCTGCTTCCCAGTCAGATGCACCCGGCAGTGAAGAAGCGGCTGCAAACTGAGTCCACAGCAGGAGTGAGCCCTGCGCCAGGAGCTCCAGCCCGCTCCCTCCAGCCCGCGTCTGACGCCACTAAGGAGCCTAGCAGCCCTGGGCAGAGCAAGTTTGGAAGTGAGGCGGCTTTTAGATCAGACTCTCAGGGCCTAAAATATTCCCCAAGAAGTCAAAGGAAAGGCAAGAACGAAAGTTTCTCTGCCACCCGACAAGTCTGAGTAGAGCTGTGCCCAAGCCCCACGGCTGATGCCATCCCCCGGGAGGTTCCACGCCTGGCAGCAGTGAGGCCAGCAGCCCAGTGTAGTGTAGACCATTCTCCGTCCACACTGCCCCTGTCTGCACCCGTCGTTCTAAAAAACTCTGCTGTTGGGATGTTGGGTTGCGAAGCACTGCCGGTCCCATGCTCCATCCCACCCACGGTGCTGCCCTGGGGACTCTCTGTGACAACGGAAATCTTGTCTCTCCTGTCCAGTTCAGTAGCCATGAGCCACATGAGAGCAAGTGAAAAGTGGCTATTGTGACCCGAAAAATACATGTGTTATTTTATTCAATTTTAAGTTTAAATGGCCACAAGTGGTCAGTGGTTACTGTGGTTAACAGTACCGAGAACAAACAAGGTTTCTCCTGGGGGGAAGGAGCTGGGAAAATCCCCACCTGACAGCAGGCTGCGTGGGCACGTGGTCACTGCCCAGTGACGGACACGAGGACCGTTCAGACTTGAACCTTACAAGAGCAAGTTGTAACGTAATCGTATGTACTTCCATATTCATTTGAAATTAAAAAGATAAAATTAAAGCAAAGATTTCTTTTGCCTGAACAGATGTGTTGTGTGCGGAAAGGAGAAAATGATGATTGGCTCCACTCTGTTCCCAGTGGAAAGTCCCGATTTACTCATAGTTTTCTCCCCCCCGCCCCTCTACTTCTAAGGGGAAGTAGAGGAGGGAATGATTATCCTGATGCATTATCAAATTAGGATCATAAAAAGTTAAGGGTTGCAAGGGACAAAACATTAAAGGTTACCACTTCTGGAACCTTTCTAATGGAATTTGAAAAGCAAAGCCAAGCCCATCCCCTACCCGACACAGAGACTGGTGACTATAGACACAAGGAAGTGATTGCACAGTGAGAAACCCAGGCCCGGATCTGCCCAGAGCCCTGGCAGACCAAAGGGCCCACGAAGCCCACGGCCCAGAGCAGCCCTCTCCTCACTAAGTTACCAGGCCAGCCTGTTCCTTAAAATAAGACCGTCATAAATGTTAGAAAGGCTTTGCTTAAAGAAAGAATTCTGGCGTACTCTGCTCCTAACCGGAACCATCTGGAAGCAATCTCAAATTCACATGGCAGACTTTTCTGCTTTGGCCCCTGCTCTGTCTACAAATCCCATCGGCCCAGGAACAGCTGCCTTGGAATCTGGCCTGGTGCCAGGCGTGAAGCTGCACGCGGCCCCTCCCCTGCACAGTCCTCCTGGGCCCGGTCTGCTCGTCACCCGTGTGTGGTTGGACACGGAGCATGAAGAACACTGATCGGACACGGGGGGGTCAAGTTGCTAATGGTCACTGGAGCAGAGACCTCGTGCCACCAAGCCAGCTGTGAGAAAGGGCCATTCGCCTCGGTGACATAGACACTGGGCAGTAAATTACCACCTGAGACAGCTCAGAGGGCCACGCGTGAGGACAGAGCTCGGAGTGCAGTGCCGGCTACAGGGAGCGCCTGCAGCAGCCGCTCACACAAAGGGCTGGGGAGGAGGGGCCCAGGCGGGCATTCTGGCATCAGCACCAATGACAGTAGGCACAGAGGGTGAGAGCCAAGCGGTGACGGGGACAGCAAGGGAAGGCCACTTCAGGCACCAAGTCGGCCAGAGGGCACAGTGGAGAGAAAGCCTTTATAAATGGAGCCACTGCTGCACAAACTCTCTGATTAGAGGGGCAGGGGGAGCGTTGGGGAGAGATCCATTACATTATGAAGGTCCTGTGACAGTAACCTTTTGTCCTTGAAGCAGTTTGGGCCTGCCAAGTTGCCCCATCGTCTCCGGGTGAGAAAGGAAAAGATCGCCCTTAAAAGAGCAGACTCAGCCTCAATCACAACACGAGGCTTCCCGGAGCTGACCTCACTCCATACGGCTGCAGTGCACCCCACAATGTGCCTGATTTCTATCAGGGCAGTCTGGGTTTCTAAGCTCCAGGGAATTAGGTCTTTTGGAATCTTCCTCACCATCATCCCTCCCCCCCAAATCATGGAGACTCTTACCGACACATGTGAAACATCGCAGTTAATGGGACTTCTGGACTTCAGGGGCAGACGGGGAACTAGAAAACGTACTGCCTAGCAGCTCCTGAAATGTTTCACCCCATTCTTTTGTCTCCTAAAGGATTGTCTAGGATGCACGAACCCTGGTGGACAGAGGTCCCCTCCTTAAATATATGATCACGGCTCAAGACTGAACAATTATGTTCAACCTTACTCTAGAGAAAAGGTGCCTGGGAACCCTGTATCCGATAGAGTCCAGAAACAGGTTCTAGTCCTTATTCTGAAACTCTTGCATCAGTGGCAGCTGAACAAACCGCCTACTCCTCCTCAGCCTCAACTTGCTCAGCTACAAAATGGGATGAAGGGAGTCACTGCACATCTGGCCGTCTGACACAGGAGCAAACAGCTGCCAGGACACATACCCCGCCTCCTCCTCTCACTAGTTACGCGACCTTGAGCAGCTTAGCCTCTGTGCCTGAGTTTCCTCATCTGGACAGTGAACCTATTCACAGGGACGCTGTCAGAGTTAAACACCAGAAATTAGGTAAAGCTTTCATCACAGCACCTGCTTCTTAGCTCTCCCAGTAACTGTCGGGCAGCCCCACGACCATGTGGTTGGCTGGGGACAGGGAGGAAAACAAACATTTCCACAAGCAGGCATTTGGTGTGAAGATTAAATGCTTTGCAGTAGGGGGACCTTTTATTTGTTAGAAGGATTCAGAGAAGTAGGATCACAGCCCAAGGCTACTTCTGAAGCCAAGAAACTTGGCTAAGGTATGAACTTGTGAGCATTCTGAGTGTGACACCTTCCAAATGTTCACCAGTTGGCTGGTTCCAGGCCCTTGAGTGACTTGGTCTACTGATTTTACAACGTGGCACGAGAAAAGAAACAGGCCCCAGATCCTTACCTGCCTTTCTACAGGGTTAATTTTCTAGCCCTTTCCTTTCTATAGATAACTAAGAAAGTCAGCGAACTGTATGCTCAGTTTGTCAAAGTCTTTCAGGCTGGGACTTTCTGTCAGAGGGTAAAACAGTGTTTAAAAATAGCTCGGGAGGCTGAGACAAGGGAATCGCCTAAGCCCAAGAGCTGGAGGTTGCTGTGAGCTGTGACTTCACCGCACTCTACTGAGGGGACAAAGTGAGACTCTATTTCTACAAAACAAAAACAAAAAAACCTACCCTTAAAAAAAAAAAACTTACTAAATTTGGGGGAGGGGTTTACACAGGCAGTAGTTTAAGTTGGTTTTATGCTTCCCAAGTCCGTCTAACAAAGACCTAAAGAGCTTTCCTTCTCCGTAAGTCCCTTTTCAAATCAAAAGAACCGTTTCCTACCTAGGAAATGCACAGCTGTGTGCATGAATCTGCTCGCAGCCGCGTTGGGAATCAGGCTGAAAACAAATCAGCAAACCATGTTTGACTGAAGACATTCTCAGTCCTGGCTCCTTAATTATTTAGTATCTTCGGTGGAGCTCCACACAATTAAAAATAGCCCATTTGTGGACTACTTATCTGTTTAAGATCAAGCTAATGGGGCCAGGGTAGGCAGCGGGAGAGCGTATAAAGTCAGCTGTAATCTAGTACCTGAACTTACCTACTTTTACAGAAATTATAAAATGGGCAAATATTCAGGCATTCATTAAATGGAAAAATGTATAAGCCATTGCAAAAAAACCAATAAACCAAAACAAAAACAAGAAATGGAAAAGCAGAGTTGCCGGGATGCAAGGTGCTGGAGGAGGGCCGTGAACTAAGCCCCCCACGCAGTTCTGCTGTGAGCCTGGGGAGGTCTGGCCGGTTTGCGGGGGTGGGGCTTCCATCTCACTAGGAGCCAAAGTTAGAAGGTTAAGTTGTGTTATGAGTTGACATTAAGTATTTGCAACAAAGGTGCTTTTCCTCATGGCAGAATCCTGGGCACCTCTGTTTACATTTGTTCTGACTGCTCAGATCTAATCTGTTTTCTGTTGCAGAAAGAGCATCAGACAGCTTTGTTTCAAGCTCCGCACTTCTCGTCCACTGTCCAGATGTGGACCCGCCCGCCCTGTCCTTGTGCCCCTCTCTTTCTTTCCACCAGTCTGTAGCTGCCGGCCAGCGTCGGGTGCAAGCCTGGTGTCCCTCCCCGGGACTTCAGATTAGTCCAGGAGACACGTTTATACAGGTAACTGGAGTCACCGATGCTGCTTTGCCCCTTGTATTTGGCTTAACACTGAGTTCTTTGTGCTTTTCCTCTCCTGCTTTCGGCTTCCATCCTGTTTACTGCTTGAGACCTCCCATAAATATTTCTATGATAGCTTTTTTTGGGGGGGTGGGGTTTGGGGAGTAAGACACTCTGCCAAGAGGTCTTTTTTCAGTTTGAATATGATACATCAATGAAAATACATCTAAGGGATATATATACATTTTTTTTTTCAATTTTTTTCTCTTTTTTAAGACAGGATCTCACTTTGTCACTCTGGGTAGAATGCAATGGCATCATCATAGCTCACAGCAACCTCTAACTCCTAGGGTCAAGCAATCCTCCTCCCTCAGCCTCCTAAGCAGCTGGGACTACAAGTGTCCAACACAATGCCCAGCTACTTTTCCTATTTTTAGTGCAGATGGGGCCTCACTGTTGCTCAGGCTGGTCTTGAACTCCTGAGTTCATGGGACCCTCCTACCTTGGCCTCCCAGAGCGTGGGAGCCACTATGTCCACTACTTTTTTCACTTTATCCTTGAAAAAATGGGCTCTAGGATTTAAGGAGTTTTTCTAACTTTGTTCATTTAGAAAAGTCAGGGCCAGGATTCTCATCCAAGCCAGTCTGGCCCATAACCTTTTGGCCCATTTCACCTCTTCAGTAACTCTGACCTAACTGCATAAAGCTTAATGTGTTTTGAAAGCCCCCAAGTGCTTGGTCCTCTTGAGGTAAGGACTTTGGTCAGCTCCATGGGGTCCAGTGTGCTCATGGAGGGTCTCAGAGGAAGAAGGGGGAGAACCAGGTGCTAAGGGAAGCCCCAGAAGCAGGTGTGGGCTCACCCTGCCCCACAAACCCAGGTCTCCGGCTGTGCCTCCCCATCCGAGTTGTGCAACGGCCGTCTGTGGTGGCGGTGCACCCCCCGGCAGTGCCAAGGCGGAGCAGGGCGTGTTCTTACCAGCCTGTCATATTAAAGTCCCTGTACAGCATTTTCTTCCCGAGCTCCTTTCTCTGCACCCTTCTTGGAAACTCCAAGTGTGTGAACTCGTTCCCCAGCAGGTGCGGCTGCATGTACGCCTGGCAGCAAAAAGAAAGGAAAAAAACACACGCGTATTTAGAGGCAAAAATAAGACTCTAGGATGTTTTGCAAATTGAGACAGGCCACATTTCAAAAACAAGAAAATTGTCTCCTATTTTAAGGGGAAGTAAAACAGATTTCAGAATCTAAACAGTCACAAAAGATGAGCAAATAAAATCTGACTTATAAAGGGATGTAACTTTCTCATTTGATATAATAAATTGTTATCACACATATGGCTAAAGGCATCAAGGAAAGAGACTGAGTTCCTCCCAAAGCCTCACTTTTTCATTTCAATCCAAGATGGTTTCACTTTTCTGAACAGCGTGTTAGTGAGGCAGAGATGAGAAAACTCGCCACCCACTTTGTGGCCTTGGTGTTCTCTGCTCCCATCTCACGCCTGTTACCATGGTCTGGCCCCTGAAACACATGTGGGCCTCCCCTCCCCATAAGGACAATGGCCTGAGAGCGGGGCTGGGGCTGGACACACTGGCCCCCCCCCGCCCCCCATTTGCTGTACAGTCATCTGGCCGTGTCACTGGAAGACTATTCTGGAACAGATGGCTTCTCCCCTCCCCCAAATCTCTGTTCACACCACAAAAGTCTCGAGCAAACAGCCACTTCAGGAATTGCTTTGGAAAAACAAACAGTCTCATTGTCACATTCAAAATTCAAATCTCACTACCCAAGAGATGCCACGCTCCCACTCATGTACCAACTTCCCCGCTCGGAGGCCACACCCAGGAGCAGGCCTGCCCGCCCACTGGGCAGCAGTGTGGTGGAACGGGTCTCTCTTCTCTCTTTTCTGGCAGAGGAAAGGGTAGACAGGGCAAGTCAGGGCCTGACACTGCAGGAGAGTGTCCCTGCCAGACAGATGGCCACGGCCTCAGACTCCTAGGAGAAGGCGTTGCCAACAGCCCCTTTCCCAGGCCCTGATGCCAGCAGACCCTCCCCCCCCCCATGTAGGTCTGGAATATCAGGCAGATGTTAGTCTTGGGAGCTGTGTTTCCAGGAACCAGAGGAAGCAAGAGGAATTCTCACCAGGCTGGTCATGTTTGGCCAGAGGTGGAACTCTGAGCCGGTAATTCTGGACAGGCTAGGATGGGTGAGAAGGGACTTGTGCTTCCTGTGTGCTGTAACCCCCTAGTCCTGGGTCTGGTGGGGATCAGGGACCCTGCGGGAGGGCTCTGAGCCCCTGTGGGGTTAAGGTTTGGGCTGCCGAGGGGCCCCCAGGAAGGAAGAGCAGGAACCAACATTGATAGGGCAGGTCAGTGGCGTGGCTGCGGGTGAGACGGGCTTGGGTCTAAATCCAACTCCACATTCACAAGCTGTGAGATTTTAGCAGGCTCTTTAACTTCTTGGGTTTCCATTTATCTGTAAAATGAGATTAACTGTTTATCTCACACGGCTTTTTCACGATCACATGAAATGTTTATAATGCACTTATCTTGGTTGTCTCTGCTTATAAGGAGATAATGATAGGACCTGGCTAATGACCGTGGAGTCCCACTGCGCCCTGAGTTCCACAACTGGCACTTCATGAGTTCTCAAGTCACCCTCCCAACCACCCTGCGGACAAGATGGGCTGTATCACTGGTGGGGTGCAATGCAAAATGAAAACATAGAGGCTCTGGACAAAATTAAGAATTCCAAGATAGAGAAAGCACAGCGCTCAGCCCAGGCCCTGCAAAGTCCCCGCCCATGAAGCTGTGAGTTCTCCACACTTTTTTCCCATTCAGTCAAACCCCCTTTGTCAAATCATATTCGTCCATGACCGTCCACGATTCCTCAAACCTAAGCATAAAAATACGTTAAGTTTGCCTATTTCTTTGGGTCTTCAATTTCTTCCAGAGTGTCCCCTGTCATATGAAACTAACATTAAACAAGTCTGTTTGCTTTTCCTTGTAAATCTGCCTTTTGTTATAGGGGACCTTGTGACGGGTGAGGAAAAGAAATCTTTTCCGCCTTTTTAAGCATCTGCTCTTCTGATGTTTCACATGCCAGGCCTGCCACCTGGCTGACAGACACAACCGAGTGCAAAATATTCCAGCTTTGGATATGTTAAGAAATAAAATAAAAAGGATGTCTTAGCTCTGCAGAAATGCTGCGTTATCAACACTCACTGACACTGACGCCACGCCCTCAGGTTTCTTGACCTTTCTGGCGGTCTCTCTCACGCTTGCCAACTGCCACAGCACGACATGCCTACCAGGGACTTTATGAATATTCCATGTGCACCTGTGACATAATTTTACCACCATGTTTTTAAAACAAAATTGTCACCTGCACCCTGATGGTCCTTCTTACTGGGACTCTCAGTCCTCACAGCTTAGGTACCATCAGGCGCTGTGGAATTAGTGCTGTTCAAGGAGTTCCAACAACAAAGGACAAGCAGGGCAGGCACAGGGTCACCTGACGAAACCCGAGATGATGAAGTACCCAGGACACACATGGCCTGTAAAGCCCCCTGGTGTTTTCAGAGGAATGCATTTCTGCTCCTTAGCCTGTTTTTGTACAATCACCAAAGTTGACACAGATGGCCTTATATGCATGAGTCTGTGTGTACAGTCTGCAGAATATTATCAAAATGATATTTAGTGGTTTTATCTTTAACTTACCCATAATCCTATATATTTCTATCATTGGACATGGATTACTTTTCTTTTTTCTTTTTTTGTTTGCAATAGAGTCTCACTCTGTCACCCTGGATGGAGTGCTATGGCGTCAAACCTCACAGGAGACTCAAACTCTTGGGCTTGAGTAATCCTCTTGCTTCAGCCTCCCCAGCACCTGGGACTATAGGTGCGTGCCACAAGGCCCTGGTAGTTTTAGAGATGGGATCTCACTCTGGCTCAGGCTGGTCTTAAACTCCTGAACTCAGGCAATCCACCTGCCTCAGCCTCCCAGTGCTGGGATTACAGGTGTGAGCCACCGCTCCCAGATGGATTACTTTCATCTTTAAAAAATTCTGAAAACTGGGTGGTGCCTATGGCTCAGGGAGTAGGGCGCAGGCCCCATATACCGGAGGTGGTGGGTTCAAGCCCCGCCCCGACCAAAAACTGCAAAAAAAAAAAAAAAAAAAAAATCTGAAAATTTTTAGGTTTTTGAGAACCCAGTTTTGAGTTAGGTTTTAAAAAATTATTAAAAAGAATGCCACAGTGCTTTGTCCCAATCTTTTTTGGGAAAGCTGAAGTCATGGAGAGGAGTCAAGCAGGGCAGGGCCCAGCTCCATTGTAGGGGCCACGGGAGCCCTAGGACCCCCACGGGCCAGGACACAGACATGTTGGGAGAAGCAGAATGGCCAAACTACTTGGGCATCTGAAACTCCTTAGGGCCTGCCCGGCATTCAGGTGACATGGTTGTCTAGAATTTCCTCATTGCATTGGCGTGTCCCTCAGAGGGAGGGCTCAGCTCAGCATCTGGAGTCTTGAGTCCCCAGTGTGATTTTACTTCCAATTTGCTATAAGCAACAAACCCAAAGTTAACATCTATAAAATGTGGGGGCAGGAATTTGTCAGGTTGCTTTTAGCAATAGAACCTAATGATTTTCTGGCTCTAAGTTATAAGACTCATGAACCGCTTGGCATGGCTTCCTCCACCGTCCACACCCAGGTGACAAGATGGGCAGGGCACGTGCCACCACTGTGTCCTGGAAAGCCAGGTAACCACAGCCCCAGCAAAAGCAAAGACAGGCCAGCAGACTCTCAGGACACCGGAGAGCACAGGTTGCTGAAAAGAGAATAGGTTGGGCTGCTGAATAGAAGAAAGCGATAAACAAGGTTGCCTCTGACCAGGGACAAGGACATTTTCTTTGGGGAAAGGAAGCCAGAGTAACTGGCAGGTAGGTCAGACCCCAGAGTTGGGATGGGGACGGTGTCTGCCAAAAGCCACTCCATTCCGCTCCTCTCTCTGGTCCTGACCGGAAAGTGGTTCCAAAGGAAGCAGGGCGTTGAACGCCCCACTGAGAAGACATGTAAGCTCCCCATCCCGGGCGAGCCTCGGGGTGCCCAGAGGACCTGAGCGACAGAGGACACTTTCTCACCAGAGCAGAGGGGGCCAGCAGGCTAGAGCAGGTGGTGAGCCCAGAGCGGCCTCACGCCACAGTATAAGGCTCCCAGCTTGACTCTGTGGGACTGGGCTAGACCTCTGAGCACCGCAGTCAGGAGGAAGAAAAGGAGACTCAGACTCCAGGGAAAGGAGCTGATCATGGGAGACGGAGGGGGCGGGAGCTCCAGCTGAGGGCCAGGTGCCAGGCTTCCAGTGGATACCGAGACACCGGGTCTTCGGTTACTAACAACTGCCTGCTGGAGAACACGAAATACGTCCTCATGTCCTTCCCCCTTTTACTAAAATCATCTGCTACTGCTGTGTGGTCAGCTGGCCAGTGATGTGTCAGTTAGTGAGGAGACCGTCACAGTTTTGGGGACCCAGGTGAAGGAATTTGCACAGCTCTGTCTGAGCTCCTGTGCGTGCCAGGTACCCAGAGCATGGAGGACACAGAGAGAAGCCTCCCTGTTCAGAGTTCCCAGGTGAGCTGTGACCAAGGGAGGCTCCAGGCAGGCACAGAGATTGCCCTGGGGCTAAAGGGCAGAGCAGAGCACTGACTCGGCCAGGCCAAGGCCCTAGGGCACATGCAGGCAGAGCTGGGCGTGGGGAACAGCTTTGGGGGTGCTTCAGGCAACAGCGGGGTGGGCAGACAGGTGCAGGTGGCTTCCCCCAGGGCACTAAGGAAGGCCCCTCCTGCCAAGGGCTTCTGCAGTTAGATAAAGAATGCAGACCATTCAATAAAACAAAAGTACATCAGAAAAGCACTCTCTACTGAAAGACCACATAGACATGAAGTGTTCACACCACATGTAGACAGCCCGATACACTTTCACAAACTGAACATTCTCGGGTACCTGCACCCCACCAAGAAACAGAACATGACCCCAAGGTGACCCCATCTGAGCACTCCCCCACCTCCTCACTCGGGGTCCCCAGGAATGGCCCTGTGCTGGGTGTCCCATCTGCGATTTGTCCACACTGTGGGTAGTGCGGTGACCACTGCACAGGTTACCTGCCCTCCCCCTCCCCACAGGCACCTGGACAGTCTGGACTGGGCCCCCGCCGGTGCAGCTGTGTGCGGCCTGGCCTGGTGCACACGTGCACGCTTCGGTCACGGGCAGTCCCGGGAGTGAGCCTGCCATCGCGTGTTCAGCTGCAGAGAGACTGCCCGACTCTTTCTCAAAGGAGTTATTCCAATTTCCACTCCTCAGCAGAATATGGAAAGCAAAAATATTCATGTGTCAAACGAGATGGCACATTCTATGGCAGGAAATATTTTTTGAAAGTCCTCTAAAACTTTTAGATTAATTTTTAAAATGTTCAGACCTCTCAGTATTTGAAAGGAAATTATCAAATGGAAGATTTTTAAGGGTCTCATTCAAATCTTTTTTTTTTTTTTCAATTGAGTAATCTCTCCTCTTCCTTGCCCTTGGGGGGAAAAATCTTGTCAGATTATATGAGAAGAGGATTGGAAGCCTTGTAATTCAAGATGATTTATCATGATAGAAAGTGTAAGGTGAAGAATGAAACGAAATTAATAATGTCAGCCAAGTGACTGGTGATCTTAGCTAACAGTCACATGAGGGCTCATCCAGGGCCAACGTGGTGTGATTTACAGCACAGAAATAGAATATTTTGGTTTGGGTTTTAAAAAACGAAGGGGACATGTGTAATGGCTGAGACCCAAATATGTATGGGTTGGATTCTTTTATTAAAAATTCTTGGTTTTAATTTGTTTTCAAAGCCACTAAGTAATAAAAACCAACTGTGTCTATATTAAATAAGCTATTACAGAATTGAGTTTTGATAAAATTCTGCCTGGTTTATGTGGATTTCAAGACAGGTTTGCATTTAAATTTCTACATGATGATTCAAACCCACAGAAAATATGAAATTGTCACAATAGCTTTTAGGCTGCCATTATATAATCAGAAAATTTGAAAATCATATGCAGTTTTACGAAAGGGAGTTAAATGGAGAAAGAGGACGAACTGGAGTGGGTTTTTCTGTGATTCACACACTGTCCTGAGGATGAAAGCAGAGAGATGGTGAAATGGCCTCTTTGTGACTGGAGCCAGGGTCCGCGGGCTGAAGCGCCCGGTCTCCGGGGTCCGCGGGCTGAAGAGCCCGGTCTCCGGGGTCCGCGGGCTGAAGCGCCTGCTCTCTGGGGGAAGCGGGATGCCGAGGGGGTGCGCCGGCTCTTTTTTACCCATTAATGAGGGTAGACTCCTGTCTTCAAAGTAGGTTCAGGCTTAAGGAATCCTTTTCTCCAGAGTATGAAAATCCCAGACAGCCAAGAGGACAACACCATTCACTGGGCACCTTTCCAAGCCCAGCAACGCCAGGAAAACGGCAGACAAACAGAACCGGGCTCAGCAGGGAGAGCTGGGAGAGCTCCAAGGATACCCCAAGAAACCGCCTCCTGGGACGCTGCCGTGTGAGTGCCAGATGTGTACTGGAGACCGACCTTCCTTCACCTCCTCCCTACACTGCCCCCCATACCAAACAGGTGCAGCCTCGGACTATTCTGCAAGGGCAGAAGTGCACTGTTGAGGGTTTGATGACACCAGCCCAGCTTAATGTCATCAACTGGGATTTTATAAAAAGGCAGGACGCGGGGAGGGCAACCTCTCACACCCCAGGGGTACAGAGGTCCCCGAGGGAGAACCATTTCCGGAGCAAGGATATCATGATCCTAGAGGCCACAGCAAACTCTACTGAGAAACACCACGAACCAGACCCCTTCCCTTCTTTCTGAGCCTTCATTCCATCAAAACGTTCTGTCTATCTTGGTGGGCTCCCTTAAATATTTTATTTCAGTCACCCTGGAAACATGTAAAAAAAAAAAAAAAAAAAGCCAGGGCAGCGCCTGTGGCTCAGTGAGTAGGGTGCTGGACCCATATGACAGAGGTGGCGGGTTCAAACCCAGCCCTGGCCAAAAACTGCAAAAAAAAAAAAAGGCTCGGTGCCTGTGGGGAGGGGGGGAGTCAAGCAACAGAAGAGCCAGGCTCACTCCTGACTGGAGGGCCATCAGCTCTCCCTGGGGCCGGGGCTGCAGTGCATAGTCCCCGAGCCCCTCATCACACACCTGCTGCCTTCCGAAACCTCACGCACCTGCTCAATTAATCACCCTGCCAGAGGATTTATGAAACAAAGTCCACATTACCCAGAGAGCTGCTCGAAGGTCTGGTCGCAAGACCAAACACAATCAACATGCCTTCCACATCCATCATCTCATAATCTGTTTCCAGGGCTGTACTCCCCCGAGAGTCCAGACTGTACACACCAAGAACATTCTTCTTCAACGAGGATCAGAATGGTTCATGTGCACAGGGCTCTGGCCACCGTCCCCAGAAAATCCTCTACCACACCTGCCAGTCAGCAGGCCCTGGGAGGGGGCGCGGATACCTGCTCTGCACAGGTGGTCAGGGACCTAGACGTCGTCAGGACTCTACTGAAAACATTTCTTCACAGGCCATAAACATAATATGTGATTTGGCCTAAGGATAAAGGCTGTTAATTTCCAGGGATACACTAACTGGTTGAGATCATATAAAGGAGAAAGATGCTCCAACTATTTGTACTAGACAGTCACAATCATTCAAGGGAAAGAATGTCATCCCCAAAATGAATTGGTAGGGTTATCTGCATTTAAATTTATAAAGTATCACGCTGCATTTCATATTTCCATGAGGTGACTTCTGATTTTGATTTCTGAACATGCTGTGGTATCTCATGAGAGGTATTAATACTCATTTCCTCAAGAGAATAGGTGACTCCGAGCTGCCGTGTGAGGCCTAAGGTGGCGCCGCTCGGGACGGGCTGGGCTGGTGGAAATCTGTACCACACTCCTGTATTCCTCTCACAGTGGATACGACCGTCAATATTTTACACCACAAACCTCCTCATTCTCTCAAATACTTTACCATAAAGTTTTCACCACCAGATTATCTTAGGCTGTGAGGATTCAAATTCTCTCCAACACTTTGCTGCCGTGACTCATGTCACAGAGCCTGTGAATGTTATCACTGGGACAGTTCACTTCCAAGCAACATTCCCAGACTCATGATGGATGAGAAGTGGGATGACCAGGGTGTTATGTTCTGATCATTTACAGTCCTAACATCAGGGAGAAAAGTTTTTAATTATGAACTGGAGTAACATATCTGATTCAGGAGTAAGGGTTACTTAGCAGCTTGGGAGGCTGAGGTCAGAGGATTGCTTGAGCTTAGGAGTTTGAGACCACCTGAGAAAGATGGAAAAACCCTGTCTCTTCATAAAATTAAAAAAATTAGCCAGAGACTGTGGTGGGCACCGATAGTCCCAGCTACTCGGGAGGCTGAGACAGGAGGATAGCTTGAGCCAAGGAATTTGAGGATGCTGTGAGCTGTGATGCCACCACTGTACTGTAGCCTAGGCAACAGAGCAAGACTATGTCTCAAAAAAAAATAATTCAGGTAGTAGGCTTAGTTCTGCAGGCTAATAGTGTCCATACTGATTGTTTAAGATTGACACCAAAATTTACATTAATGTTAGCAATATTAGGAATGACTCTTACATAAAAACAATTAGAAAAAAATTACTATGGTCTATAGGCTAGAAGGCTTTTTTTTTGTAGAGACAGAGTCTTAGTTTATTGTCCTCAGTAGAGTGCCGTGGTGTCACACAGTTCACAGCAACCTCCAGCTCTTGGGCTCAGGCGATTCTCTTGCCTCAGCCTCCCAAGTAGCTGGGACTACAGGCGCCTGCCACAATGCCCGGCTATTTTTTTGTTGCAGCTTGGCTGGGGCCAGGTTTGAATCCGCTACCCTCGGTATATGAGGCTGGTGCCCTACTCACTGAGCCATAGGCGCTGCCTGACTTTTTTTTTTGAGGCAGAGTCTCACTATGTTACCCTCAGTAAAGTGCTATGGTGTCACAGCTCACAGCAACCTCAAAATCTTGGGCTTCAGTGATTCTCCTGCCTTAGCCTCCCAAGTAGCTGGGACTACCGGCACCTGCCACAATGCCCGGCTAGTTTTTTTTTTGTTGTTGTTGCAGTTGTCATTGTTGCTTTAGCTGGCCCAGGCTAGGTTTGAACCCGCCAGCCTCAGTGTATGTGGCTGGCGCTGTGACCACTGTGCTACGGTGCCACCTAGAAGGCTTTGGCTATAGGCTGACTGTGTCTCCCCCAAATTCAGACGTGAAGCCAAACCCCCACCGTGAGGGTTAGAAGAGGCCTGGGGGGGGGGGTGAGTAGGTCACGTGGGCAGATCCTCAGGAATGGGATTGGTGCTGCACCCTTGTCCCTTCCTCCTGAGCTTGCAAAGTAGTGACAGCTGTCCTGGAAGCAGACACTGAACCTGCTGGTATGGGGGTCATGAACTCCCCAGACCCCAGGACCATGAGAAATGCATCTCTATTGTTAGAGGCCGCCTGGCCTACCGTATTTTGTCATAACAGCCTAAACAGACTGTGACAGATTTGGAGTGCAAGACTTTGGATCCTCAAACGACAGATAAACGACTTCTGTGTGCCACAACAGATCTGGGCACACCGGGCTATTTCATTTAGTTCTCACACAGCTGACCGCGGCTTTCTATCCCCACTGCTGACGATGAAGCTGGGAGCAGGTGAAGTGGAAATCACACCCCCGTTATGTGACAAAGCTGACATCTGAAGCCATGTGCATCTTACTCCAGCCACTCAGCATTCCTACCCCTCCTTGAAAATTAGCCTCCGATGGTCGTTCTTGTCATATGAAAGTATGAAATTATTGGCTGGATGTGGAGGCTCATGCCTGTAATCCCGCACTCAGGGAGGCCAAGGCAGGCGGACTGCTTGAGCTTGGTAGTTGGAGACCGGCTGAGCAAAAGCAAGATCCCGTCTCTACTAAAAGTAGAAAAATTAGCTGAGCATTGTGGTGGGCAGCTACGGTCCCAGCGACAGGGGAGGCTGACGCAGGAGGATCGCTTGAGCGCAGGAGTCTGAGGTTGCTGTGAGCTGTGACGCCATAGTACTTTACTCAGGGTGTCAGAGTGAGACTCTGTCTCAATAAAAAGTATGAAATTATTTCAAAATGAAAATACAAAATGTTAACCTGTTATCACTCACTGCCTTGAGTAGGAAAGTAGAAACAGGAGGGAACAGGAAACGGGCCTCGCCGGGGCAGGAGATGATAAAGATGGGGTAGGGTGGAGGTGGACAGGAAAGTGCCCTCCCCCCGGCCCCCTCCCCCCCGGCTATGTTTCAGGGAGGGCAGAGGGGACGGGGCGGTTTGGTAAGGAGCCAGAGCCGTGTGGGCAGTCTTTGGTTCTTGTATTCAGTAGGCAATCCCGACTGCACATCTCCCCTGCACCCAGCCAGCAGCAGGGGAGAGTGGGGCCGGGCCTTCCCCCAGACCTCGGTCTGCAGCTGCACGCACAGTGCGCTCGCCGCAGGCCGCCCTGCATCAGTGCTGGGGTGCCTCCCTGGGAGGATTCGGGGATCCCTGTGCTGGGGTCTCACAGGATGAGGAGTTTTCCTGGCGGTAAAGAGAGGAAAGGCCATAGGGGCCGAGCAGGTTTCTAAAGCCCTCGAGGCTGGAACCTAGAGAGGTCATGACGTGCCTTGGGAACGGAGGAGGTCCCCGTGGGCGGAACATGGGTGCATGGTGGCAACGGCCGTGGCAACAGTGAGATGGTGCCAGAGAGGTGGGCGGGGACCAGCCCTCCAGGTCTGCGAAGAGGTGCTGCCCGCATTGTGTCCACTGCAGGGAGCCGAAGGCTTGTAGGCAGGGCTGAAGGGTCTGCAATAAGGTTGCTGGGAAGGCCTCACCGAGGACAGACCGGAGGACTGGAGGACGGCAGACAGGTGGAGAGAGGCCAGCTGGCGTGAACTCTACTCAGAGGGACGCTTGCTGCTCAAAGGCCCCTTACAGCTGGCCTCGATCTCGACTTCACAAGTACAAACCGAGGTCTGGAAGGTCGAAAGACTTGCACAGAGCTACCCACGGTGACTGACAGAGCCAGAGCCACAACAGAAGTCTGTCGGCCGCAGCAGGGTCCTGTCCACCTGCCGGGGCTGCCACAGAAAACGAAGCAGTCCAAAGCCCGATTCCCCACTAGCGGCCTCCAGTTTGTGAGCATGAACAGAACCTCACAGATGTCAGAAAACAACAGTGCGTAAAAGAACAAAGCACTGTTTTTATGATGGTTTGGAATCCTGCCTCCTTATATACCAGAGGACTATCATAGTAAAAGTGACAGAGCTTATAAAATAAAACAAACAAAAAACAGACAAAGGGACCAAGGGAAAGTGTATATATATATATGCTTTCTGAATCGACCAAAGTAATCCAATCCTGACCATTCACACATCTTCCAAACTTGAGATTCTTTCCTAAGAGTAGATGGTCACCACTTTAGCTGTTCCACCCCCACCCAAAAAAATGAAAGAAAGAAAAATCCAGTTGGCAAGAAACTATTTCATCCACAGAAGCACTGTCCATAGGTTAGTCCCCAGAGCTGTCACCGCACAGTAGCCAGGATGATTGCCAAAATCACTTTTAACTGAGATTCTGACCCGAACGCCACCTCTTGGAATTTAAGGACGGAGACCTAAGTCTAATCTGTTTCTCAGAAAATGGAAACTTTTGAGTGGAGCAGAGCCACCTATAGCCCCCTCATCACCTCATTCCAAAGAGGGTGATTTATATGTGGAATTTATGTTCAGGAGACAAACAGATTGTTTGACACTAGCCCCTTTCCCAAAGGGCGCTGAAACTTCATCTCAGCACGAAGAGAGGCCGATCAGAGCTGCCCTGTCGGAAAGGTTCCCCGCGCAGAAGATTCGGACAAGCCCTGTGTGAGTTACAGTGAGCGTCAGGCCAGGGAAGAAGGTGTCTGTGTTCTTCAAAACTGCATTTTACACTGTACATAACAGACCACTAAAAAAACCCAGAGCACACCATGTCTTCAGGGGACACAGACGGGAGAAAATCAGCCACAATAAAGAGCTCACAGAGGTGGAGGGTGTGGCCGCCCAGCGGAGCAGGGAGTGTCACTGGGAAGGTGTGGCGGGGAGCTGGTCCGCCTGCCGCCTGGCTGCGGAGGGGCTGCTCCGTGTCAGCAGCGAAGGCTCCTCCAGACGCCGCCTGATCCCCCCCGCACCCTGCCCAGCTTGGGTGACGCTTACCAGGTACTGAAGTCGCTGGCGCTCTGTCTCGGGGGTGAATTCCGAAGACATGGGGATGATGTCTCCATTTCTGATGATGATGGCCCTGAAATGGTGAAAACGCATTGTCAGCAGCCAATCTCGTGAACAACATGTGGTCTGGACAACCACACTCGGTGCAGGCCACACGTGAGAGGCCAGAGGACGCTGTCATCTCTCTTGCCAACCGACCACCCGGAGGCGTCTGTGTATTACCGCCACGCGCTCCATGCGCTCTGCTGAGAGCCGTGTGCTTCGCAGGCAGCCTGGAACCCGCCTCAGCGCTCCACAGGCAAGCTAATGGTCACTTGGCACACAGCAAGTGCTCAGGGAACAGATGATGAACGCACGAGTGAGGAACAGGCCTCATCTAGTCCTGAGCTGTCCACTAGAACCGCCCGTGCTCCTGGGGGTGCTTTTATCTGTGCAGCCCACTAGGGCAGCCGCCAGCCACACACGGGTGCTCAGCACTGAAGCTGTCGCCAGTGCAGCCAAGGCGCTAAATCTTTAAATTTAATTTAAATTAATTTAAATTTTGAAGTTTAAGCAGCCATGTGTGGCTAGTACTTAATGTGTCAGACAGTGCAGCTCCAGCACCTCACCGCAGGCGAGCCAGCCGCGTCAGCTCACCCAGGAGCTTGTTAGACACACACAAGCTCGGGTCTTCCCCAGACCTGCTGAGTCGGAATCTGCATGTAACTCGTTTCCAGGGGGTCTGTAAGCGCATAAACATCTGGGAACATCTGGCCGAGACTCTGGAGCTTCTAGGCCAATACCCTGGGTCCAGAGAAAGCCACTCTTTTTATTTTTAGAGACAGAGTCTCACTTTATCGCCCTTGGTAGAGTGCTGTTGCGTCATAGCTCACAGCAATCTCCAACTCCTGGGCTTAGGCGATTCTCCTGCCTCAGCCTCCCAAGTAGTTGGGACTCAGTCGCCCACCCCAACGCCCAGCTATTTTTTTTTTTTTTTTGCTGCAGTTTGGCTGAGGCTGGGTTTGAACCCGCCGCCCTTGGTATATGGGGCCAGTGTCCTCTATGAACCACAGGCGCTACCTTGAGAAAGCCACTCTTATCTCATCCGAAGGCTCAGGAAATGTATACACCTCCCAAAAAAGTGAGGCTCAGCACTATCGCCAGCTCATGTACTTTCTAGAGAACAGATTCCTGTAAAGCAGATGTCTAGAAAACAAGCTGCAGGGCGTTCCCCGTGGGCGAGCTTTCCCAGGCCTGTCCCAGTGCTGTTCCCTGCTCACAGACCTTCTGATTCTGAAATGGCTCCTGATAGCCACTTTCCAGCCATTGACCGCTTGTGGCAGAAAGTTACCATTTCTATGACAGTTGGAAGTGGCCTGGGAATTGTCTTCTACACAAACTCGACAGCTCCCCGGCACCAGGGAGACAGTGAGGCCGGACATGCTTCTCAGTGAAAACCCACCACCATGGGACATGCCTTCAAGGAACTCAGCTCTGGGCGATGCCTTGCTGAACCTTGTGCCAGGAGCCCCTGGGCACCTCGCCCTCCGACTGCAGAGGGGGCCCCAAGTTGGGGACAGTCCCCATCAATGGTGGCAGCTGTCGTGACCTGACCTTAGCCCTTCACCACCTGTGTCCCACTTGGTGCTGTCCTAGAAGCCATCAGGGTGAGGGTCAAGGAAGAAGATGACAACAAAAATATTGGGGCTTTAGGGGATTTATGGTTCTAGGAGGAAAAAAAACCTGCGGAAGTTATGAGAAAAGTGGCAAAGGTTTAGGGAGCTGACCCTGAAAAGAGGTCTCTTGTTGTAATGTTCCTCATCCTTCTTTTATTATGCTGCCTAAAATCTGACAATTTAAAGATTTCATCTCATAAACCCAGAGCCACTTGTAAAATGATCTGTTCTTCCTGTCCTGCCCCAAGGTGATAAAATCATTCAAAAATCAATGTGGGCCAGGTGTGGGGGCTCACCCCTATAATCCCAGCACTCTGACAGGGTAAGGCAGGGGGACTGCTCGAGGCCAGAAGTTTGAGACCTGTAGTGAAACAGCCCTCTCTGCAAAAGAAAAATCAAAAAGTGCTAAGCAGGGTAGTACATGCCTGTAGTTCCAACTACTTGGGAGGCTGAAGCGGGAGGATAGTTTGAGCCCAGGAATTGAAGGCTGCAGACGGTGCCACTGCACTTCAGCCTGAGGTTGGGAGGGGGAGATAGGAGCATGCCTCTTTAAAAAAAAAAATCAGTATGAGTTAATTCAAATGGTTTACGCTAATTGTCAATGAATATAACTATAAAAAGGGGCAGGAGTTTTGAGAAGAGAGAGAACCTTGGAGAGTTTGAGGGGCTGGTAGAGAAAGTCTAGGTGGGGGCTCAATCTTACAGTAGCAAGAAGGGCCCCAAGAACCTGGAGAGCTGAAATGGAAGTTACAAGCCATCACCCCCAGAGCCGACCTTCTTTTACAAAGCTTTGCTTAAAACTAGTCCTAACTCTGTCCTCTCTTTTTCTGCATGGCCCTTGAATTGCAGCCAAACTTAGGCTGAGCTAGGGAAGTAAAAGAGTAAAAAGAAGGAGAAGGTGGGGGGCAGAGGGTGGGGTGTCAGGGACCAGGCAGAAGGGAGTCCAAGCGTTACCCCGAGCGGCTCGCTGTAGGGAGCCAGCAATGCTCAGCGGGGCCACGGAAGACTCTCCTTTGGGACTCCAGTGTCAGTAGCCCAGAAGCCTGTGTGTCTTGTTCACTCTTATCCTGACTTCTCAACTTCACGCCTATCACATAGCTGGGGCCCAGGGAAAAGTCATTGAATAAAAGAGCAGATGAGAGCACTTAGGAGAAGTTGTCCCTTGAATTTGCGGCAGGAAGAGAATAGGGCTAGGAGGCTGTGCACACTCCCTTCCCCAGGGAAGGTGGGTGGCTTCACGGAGCACATTCACTGTGGCCTCAGCCAGCTTCCTCTTCTCCCCTGCCCAGGGCTCATCTGTCCATGACTTCTGCCTCGGCCTCCCCAGACATCAGCTCCTGTATTTCTGATGCCCCTCTCCACAGGATCCCTGCCATCGTGTCAAACCATGCTCAAAACATTGTGCTTAAAATCAAACAGGCCGGGCATGGCGGCTCCTGCCCGTGCATGCAGCGAGGCCGAACTTGAGAGTTTGAGACCAGCCCGAGCAAAAGCGAGACCTCGTCTCTACTAAATACAGAAAAACTAGTTGGGCTCAGTGGCACATACCTGTAGGCCCAGCTACTGGGGAGGCTCAGACAGGAAGATCGTTTGATAATGCCCTGGCACTTTACCCAGGGTGATAGAGGGAGACTCTGTCTCAAAAATAAGTATATAAATAAAATGAAACATAAACCAAACAAAAAGAAACAAAATCAAACAAATCATACCCTCCTAATTCAAAACCCAGCTCCAGCACTGTCTCTTTTCTTTCCTGCTAGGCCAAGGCTTAAACATTGGTGACAACCTACATGCAGGGTCTCTGCTTCCTCACCTCCCATCGAGCCCTCAAACACTGGTAAATTGACTTCTTATCCTCTTCTACCCAGCCTCTGTCACTTGCATCACCAAAACGGCCTCTCTGTCACTATGTCTGGTCATGCTGTCATTCCGATCTCCCTGGTGGCCTTTGACTATCTCCTGGTCTGGGCCTCTGGGGCGAACCTTCCCCAGTTCCCTCCCAGGATCCCCCTCTGACTTCCCCACCCTCCCTTGGTGCTGTGGCCGAGCGTCTTGCCCACTGCTCTCTCCCCTGGGTGGTCTCATTTCCTGACACCTCAGCCCCAGCCTAGGTGAGACTCCTCCCCTACCCATCACCTTGTCTGTTCCTTCTCCTGGTCAGTTTTGTGACTGATTCCTTAACTGCCTGTCTCCTGAGCTGGCCTGAGAGTGCCCAGGGCAGCAGGATCAGCGCTGGAGCCCTAGCGCTGTGTGCAGTGCCAGGCTATCATAGGCAGGACCAGCTAGAGTTACATAATTTCCAGGCCCAAGGAAAAATAAAAATGAACACATACCTAGATTAAGAATGAAGAATTTCTTTTTTTTTTTATGAGATAGAGCCTCAAGCTGTCGCCCTGGGTGGAGTAAGGTGGCATCACAGCTCACAGCAACCTCCAATTCCTGGGCTCAAGCGAGTCTCCTGCCTCTACCTCCCAAGTAGCTGGGACCACAGGTGCCCACCACAACGCCCGGGCATTTTTTGGTTGCAGCCGTCATTGTTGTTTGGCGGGGCCGGGCTGGATTCGAACCCACCAGCTCAGGTGTATGTGGCTGGCGCCTTAGCCCGTTGAGCCACAGGCGCCGAGCCAAGAATGGAGAATTTCGATGGCAATAGAAGACCATGACGCCACATGCGGGGCCCTACTGAGAGTGGGACCCCGCTGTTGCACAGGGCAGGTGTACACCCCTAACAACATGGGCTGCATGGACAAACAGCTCCAGCAAGCACAGACGCCAATGACCAGCCCCTCTTTCCAGCCCACACAGTTGTGCTCTGCGCCAGCCTGGGCCAGCTGGCTGCCCAGGGACACGTCCATGCAGGTTCTCGCCTCACTCAGCAAGGTGCAAAGTGAATGATCCTGCCCAGCCAGGGATGCTGGAATGATCCACTCCCAGCATCCCTGTCTCAGGGGAAGATACTATTTTCTGCCCCGCTTTGCATCCCAGAAGCCACCCAGACGTTCCAGGTACCTCACTTCTCTCGCCCCCACCCCCAGACAGGTGGCCGCCCCCCAGGCTGTGCCTCCTTGTAGCAGGTGACTCTGTCCCCTTGATTCCTCCCGGTCACTGCCTTTTCTGGTTTCCGCTGGAGCTTGTCTGCTAAGGAGCTCTCTGATGCCCTCCGCCCCGCACTCCACAGGGCCACAAGGTGAGCTCAGGCATCGCTGCCTTCACGCCACGGTCCCATGCACAGCCCTCTGCCGCTGTCCGGCATTTCCGGTTTTCTTCGTTAGCTTCTTGACTGTGCTTCTGGCTGGGCCCCCCTCTTGCCCTTCTTTTCTCCCTTCCCACAGCCAGCACAGGTGAGCCAGCTCAGGAGAACCCCTGCCGTCCCCGTCCTCCTTGTCTGTGACCCGGTGACTCTGCCGACCGCCCTGAGGACTTTTCCTGGGCAGAGCCCAAGTTGTCATCTCTGAGTGGTGGGTGCTCAGTGCCTGGCAGGTGGCAGACACATGACAGCTGCTGCTGATGGCTAGCTGACCAGAGTGGGGTGGACTCGGGGTGACAGAGGCCCTGGAAGTGAGGGCTTCGGAGATGACTTTTCTTAGTAACAACATATTAACTGCATATGGTCTGAGCCCGCAAAAAGCCAAGTGCCTTTTTGTTGGTTTTGAATGAAACCTAAGCCTAAGAGCGTGCTGCTGTTCTGGCTGAGCCGCCACTGCGAAGGGACTTGGATTCAGGGGACGAGAGGCGGGGCCCTCTCCTTGGGCAGCCAAGGCCACTGTGGCCACTGCCCATACGACGGGACTCAGCGTCTGCTCCAAGGTTGCTGTGAAGGCAGCCCTAGCTTGTCACTCTCTTAAACAGATGATTGTATCCAAACTGTCTACGTGCAGAGAACTTGCCTCTCCCGTGTGAACGGTCGAGTTCCCTCTTTAGAGGCACCTGCCGATAAGAGACGACAGTGCGGTGGCCGCCAGTCTTCCAGGTCCCCATATCACGATGCCCCTTCCTCGCAATCCTTGGTTCCTTGTCATCGTCCTCCCTTCCTCCGTCTGATCTCGGTGTCCTTTGTCAGAGGGCTGGCCTCCAGTGAGGAGCAGGGTGGTAAGAGGAAGGGGGTTCCCAGGGACTGGAGCACATGGGAACGCCCACACAGCCCGCGCTGACCCAGCAGCAGGGTGGAGAAAGGCTTTCAAAGCTGCCTGCTCCCCACACGAGACCGCTGCACGTCACAGCTTCTAGCTCATCATTCTGTGAGATGCCTTTTCCGGGAAAATGAAGGGGAGAAAGCAAAGCAAATCAAAAGCTGTGGCAGCCGTGAGGGTCCAGGAGAGCTAAGTACGCACCTGACATCCTGTTTTTTTCTGGGGCCTCAGCATGGACCTGTGGGCACGGGCATGGCCCAGGGTGGATGGCACCCCACGTCCCTCTGTGGGAAGTTGCAAGGGGTTGGGGTGGTGTAACCCCCAGCAGCTCCCTCCCCCCAGTCCCCCTTACCATCCAGAGGGGACGAGTCTTCTGCACATTCTCCAAAGTTAGTTTTCATGTACAGAGACTGCAGCTGAAATTTCCATGCTTTATAATTTTTCTTCCAGTACTGCAGACGGGGTGTTATATTTATTTGTGATACAGTGGATGCTACTCTCAGGTTTAATGTGTTTTCTTTTTTTTTCAATTTCAGATTAACGTGAGGGTATAGACAACCAGCTACAATGTTTGTATTTGTTAGGTAGAGTCCCTCTTATAATTCTGTCCTGTCCCCAGGAGGTGTGCTGTACACCCCCAGTTACACCCCCAGTTGTGCCCATTCAGTTGGGCACCCCCTCCCCTCCCCTGCCTTCCCCCCCCCCCCCGGTCTTCTCCCTCCGCCATCTTGAGTTGGACTGAGTCTTTCTCTTCCGTGGGCGTGGATCAGATCACCTACCGGCTTTGTGTTAGTATCGAGCACACTGGAGACTTGCTTCTGACTCAGCTGCAAGGTCGGGAAGAGGAGAGGTCAAGTGGACAGTCCCAGTTCTGTGCGTGCCCCTCCCTTCTCCTCCACGTCTGTTACACGAGCGGTTGAAGGCGGTTCACTCCTACTTGATGAGGTTCCGTTTAGAGAACAGTTCCTCGGAAATCCTACCACTCCTGTCCTGTTGTATTTTGGTGTCAGAAACACCTGCCCTGAGTTAGTGAAAACATTAAGTGCCCAAGAGAAAAAGGAAGGATAGAACAGGATTTCAGATGTTCAGTTGGTTTTACAGTTTCTCTTGAGAACATATTAGCTCTTCTAAATCTCCCCTTGGTGCCATGTTTTTGGAGAAGGACGGACTGCAAGAGACCTTTAACAAACAAGCAAAAGAAAAGAGGTGGCAAAAAATACAACTAGGCAGTGGACAGAAGGGAAAACGCAAACGTTCAACAAAAATGTGAGGACTGTAGGTTGCGTGGCCGAGCGGCGTAAAGACAGGAAAAGATGCTCAATTGCATTAGCCCAGGAAAATGCGAATGAAAGTAACACATAACTCGGTTCATCAGATTCTCCCCAAGTCAACCACATACAGTTTTTACAGAGAGACAGGAAAAAGTCACCCTCATACTCAATGGGAATGCGAATTGTCATGCCTCCTAAATCTATTATAATTATAACCACATATTCAGTGGTTCAGTCCTTCCACCTTTGTTGTGGCAAAGACTGGAAAAAGGGGAAAGGTTGAGTGAATCGGCCTGTAAGGTATCCCACAGTCACTTAGAGAGAAAGGTGATGTCTGTGTTTTGTGACCTGGAGTTTTCCGGGTGCATCAAATGAGAAGAGCCCCCCCCTGCCCCCTTTCCCTTTGCCTCCTGCCTGCACTGTTACAGCAGGTGACACACGTCTGGGTAGTTACCTTCCGTCTGGTTCATGGTCATGGAGGACCTTGAGGCCCAGCGCTAGACAGCATCTAACTCTGTCCCAATGAGTTGCAAGAACCGTGCAGCTCATCTTAATTTGTGTCTCTTTTTATGATTTGAGTATTACAAGCATGTGCTCCTTTTGTACATTTCAAGAGGAGTCAATGTGCCCCAACGTGGCGGCGGTGCAGCCTCAGCAGACCAGCCCTCTGGTGCGGATTCATCTCTGCACCACTACCCATCCTCAGGGCCCGTGTACCACAGGCCCCGTCCCTCAGGTGCTGCCCGGAGGCCCAAGCGCTCTTCACAGGCTTCACAGGCGGTTCTCTGAAGCTCAGCACGGCAGCAACCGTATCCTGAGTCTGTGAAGCTGCAGGTGGGGGGGGAGAGAGGGAGGGGGGAATTTGGACATGGACAGGCACACAGGGAGGCCTGAGAAGGTGAAGGCAGAGGTCAGGGTGATGCTTTGCACAAG
>CAUYON010041630.1:0-47024 GCA_963573935.1 Arctocebus calabarensis | reverse complement strand
ATACCTCACTCAATTTACAATCACTAAAGAAGATTCTTTTTTCTTTTTTTTGAGACAGAAAAGCTCAAGCTGTCACCCTGGATAGAGTGCTGTGGCATCACAGCTCACAGCAATCTCCAACTCCTGGGCTCAACTGATTCTGCTGCCTCTGCCTCCCAAGTAACTGGGACTACAGGCACCCGCCACAACATCCAGCCATTTTTTTGTTGCAGCCATCATTGTTGTTTGGCGGGCCCGGGCTGGATTTGAAACCACCAGCTCAGGTGTACGTGACTGGTGCCTTAGCCTGATGAGCCACAGGCACTGAGCCACAAAGAAGATTCTTATATATAGTACGTATTCGAGAGACATTTGTTGAAAGACAGAACAAAGATACAAAATTATTCGCTTGCATTTGTGTAGGTATTCTTATTGTATATAGAGCAGTGGTTCTCAGCAGGGTTGATTTTGCCCTTCTGGGGAACATTGGGCAAAGTCTGGAGACATTTTTGGTTTTCACAACTCGGGGAGCTGGATAGCTTCTGGTATGTAGAGGGTAAAAATCTATTGATGTCACGCAACATCCTGCACTGTGAAAAAGAATTATCTGGTCTCTAAATGTCAATAACAGTGAGATTGAGAAATCCCAATTTTGATATGGAGTATCTACAAAAATTCCACAAGCAGACGAGGCCTCAGAAATAAGCCAGCTCTCATTTTAGAAAAAAGTGCTATGGCACCCACTCATATCATTTATAGAAACTATTTCATGGAAACATAAACCAAGTTGGCGATCCCAGGTGGTCATTTTCATCTCACAGCTCATTTTTGTTCTCCCAGCATAAGTCTCAACCAGATAACATCTTTGGACTTTCAGAGGTCAGCATTTAAATGTTGACCCATAGCCCAGAATAACCCAAAGAACGAGACTTTCACTCAGTAACAGTGGCATTATTTTTTATCGTGGGGTCATGGCTCATAATATGCAATTCAGCTAAAAGGGATAGATACAAAACATTTGAGATGACTGGCAGGAGAAAACTCTAAAAATGCTCCAGCACAAAAGGGGATTAAAATGTCACAGGAAATTTTTTTCTTGAAAAATGGAAGGGCTTATGAATGCTTCATTCTTCCCAGAACAGTTAAAACACTGTATGTGCGGGCTGCTTAGGTTCAGAAGGCAGGGCAGGCCTTTCCTTTTGTTCTGTTGCCCAACCCTAGAAGGTTCTCCCTGGTGAACTTCAGCCCACGAGCAGTGAGGAGACTGGGGGGAAGATGCTTCCTCTAAGTGAACGATCTGGACGGCATTCATCCTCTCCAAAGAGACTGAGCAGGGATGGCCAAGTCTTTCACAGACGATAACAGTTGCCTGACATTTTAACTGTCATCTTTACCTCAAGTCTCATTTGTCTAAGGCCAAAAGAAGCCAGCTTTTGCACTGACATGCAATTCAAACTGATGAATGGGCCTATCAGAAAAGATGACTCACACAGTGAGACATTCTGCATTGTGTGGCACGAAGCAGGTGTTGACAGGGAGCTGGGTCCTTTTTGCGCACGGGGCCTGCCTTGCCTGAACTCTCGGTCCTCTTTTCTCTCCAGCCACCGGGGCAGGGATGGGGGAGCCACATGGTGGCTTCAGCTCGGTCCCGCAGCTGCAGTTATCAGCCTGTATGTTAGATGCGATGGAGGCTCCGAGAGGATAATACGCGCTTCTTTGCAGACAATTTGCGGATGATTCGAACTTCTGAGGTTTAAATTAATTTCCTGTTCGGTGTGTTTGCAGGATGAGTAAACAATTATCTCCAAAATTACAAGTAATTAGCTATTTGCTTGTCACTGTAGGATAAGATCTCATTGCCCTCCCACACCATACCTAGACCACACACACACACACATACTCACACACAAACACCGACACACATAAGCACCTCATGCTCCAATTTTTCAGTCATTACTTGTAAGTCTGAATCTGGGAGGCGAGGGTCCAATTCCCACCCAGACCTTACCAAAGTCTTCACTCCGCTCACATGAGCACTGCACCTGTCTCCTGAAGAGTCAAGAAAACCACAAGAGCACAGTCCCCATCCCCGTGACTTAAGCTCATTCCATGGGTGTGGTGGATTCTTCACTGCCTGGAGTTGGGAAAAATGAGAAAAACCACTTCCTCCTCCAATTTCTCTCCCTACAGGCAGGTGGCAAGGCAGGGAAAGCACCATAAAGAAATAAAGACCTGAGACCGAGGATCTCAAGATGGGTGTCTAAATTCATCGTCATTGACTAGTTGTAAAATCTTAAGCTAGTCACTTAGCCACTCTGAGCACCAGGTTCCTCATTTTTGTAAGGAAGATTATAAAAACCAGGGTTTCTCAACAGCAGTGCTATTGACATGTTAGGCTGGACAAATTCTTTAGGGGGAGAAGGACTGTCCTGTACACTACAGTTTAGCCACATCACTGGCTCTACCCACTGCATGCCAGGAGTCCCCAGCTCCCTGCCATGGTAATTAAAAGCATCTCCAGATAAAGCTGGATGTTCCTAGAAGGGAGACACTGCCTCTGTTTGAGAACCACTGCTGCAAAGGAACCCTACCTCCTTTAGATTTTTAATAAAACATCACCTAGAAACTTTAATTCTATCTCTAGATTCTTGAGGTTGCAGCCAAGAAAATAGCTATAAATGAAATGAGAGAACTCTGGGTGGAAAACAGAGTCTGGGATAAGATAGAGGACCACTGGCCTTGCTTGGAGATTATGGATTTTGTTTTGTTCTTGTGCAGGGTGTGACAGTAGCAGCAAGCGCTCCTTGGCCATCCCCCAGGGCTATGAGGGCTTAAGTGAGTGAATGTCTATGAAAGTGAACAGAGTGAGTCTGGGAACTATTCATCACTCACAGCCAAAGAATCAGTGCAATGTGCTGGCTCACACAGAGTGCCACCCAGGGACTCTTCACATCAGGGGCGACACCACACTGCATGTGACTTCTGATCAATGAAGCGCAAGCCACAGGCCAGCAGGAATGACAGAAGCCTAGCATTACTGCATGAGTCAAACATATCTTGCAGCTGTTACAACTATTGTTCTTCCACCCATCAAATGGTGGGTCCCTGTCCCCTCCCCTTGAACCTGGGCAGACCTTTATGACTATGCTGACTAATAGCATACAGAAAAGTGACACTAAGCAAGGCTAGGTCATCAACAGTCACACACTTTAGCCTTGTTCACTCTTGGAACACAGTCTCTGGGTGGAGAGGAAGGACCCTGAGTGACTGCATTGAAAGGACACGAGGACACGTGTGGATGTGCCAGCTGGCAGCCTCTGCTGAGGTCCTGACCGGTAGGACAGCATTCACTGGCAGTCAGGCCAGTGAGAGAAGCTTTGGATGACACTAGAGCCCAGGCACCGAGCCATGGACAGCCTTCGGGTCTTTCTAGTTCAAGTCACGGGCATCGTGGAACAGAGACAAGTCATCTCCAAATTCCTGATCCACACAATCCACAAGCATAATGACATGGTTGTTAGATGAACTACATTTGGGGTGGTTGTCACTCAGCAACAGTAACAGAACACATCTCCTTGAAGTTCCATCACTAATGGCCCAAAGACTGTGCTCCCTGGGGAATGTGGGTCCTACAGGATTTGCTCTGCTGGAAGTGACAGCAGAAAAGGGAAGGGCTGTGCCCCTGGCACAGCAAGGAGCTTAGGGTCACACATTTCCCCAGCCCTGTCCACAGGTCTCTCGTGATACACAGGCACTGCAGAGGTTATGACTTCTTCCATGCTACACCTGTGCAGAGCATCTTGGTCACCAGGAAAGAGAGAGTTCCATTTACATATAAATGTGGAACAAGAACTCTAAGTTGAGTGTTTGAAGAAGGAAGCTGCAGACCTTCAGGGGCTGGTTATTGGGTCTGGAACAGCCTGTTCTGGAGAACAAGCTGGCATTGACCTCTAGTTCTTGCTCATGGGGAGAGGTCACAGGAACAAGAATGACCATGACCATAACCTAGTGTCCTCCTCTCACTCACACAACCTTCTACCCATCTTGATCTGCAGAGACAACTGCCTTGATGAAGAAAGCCCAAAGTACACTGGTTTTGAGGGAAATGGTGCAAAGTCGCTTTCTAAATAGGCGTTAAGAGACTGTGTAGACAACAGCAGAATGTGTACAGGGGCCTAAAGAGACAGAGGATGATTCAGGATCACCTGTGCATTTTCTGAGAAAGCCGATTCTCCGACAGGACACACAAACTATGTTCCCTGAAGGCTCTTTAGTCGTCTCATTTAATTTGGATATAACTTGCAGCTAGACTCAGAATACGAACTATGATTTAGGGAGAAGTAAAAAACTTCATAGTAATAGTTCTGATAAAATACCATCTATGAGTGTTTTTTTATTCAGTATCAGTGGGCCACCTGCCTGAGGCAAATGTGTGTGATTTCATACTTCATAAAATATTTAAACACCTTTAAATTCTTCTGCAAGAGTTCACATTTGAAAATCTCTTTCTTGATAAAATGCTCACTAGCTACTTAAGAATTTGGTATAAACAACAAGAATAAGTCTCCTGCAGGGACATTTGTTTATTGAGTTTCTGTACAAATTAATCTTGTGGTTTATAGCTATCAATATTTCAGACAAGTTGGGTCAATTTGACCAGTATTTTGGCTTATTCACATTTCGAAAATCAGGTGCTAAATTATATCTGTACTGTGCTAAATTATATCGGTACATTTTATTAGAATAGCCAATTTCTTAAACTAGGAAATAGTTCAAGCTAATTTGTAATGTTGAGGGGTTTAAAATTCAAATCGCCTTACCAGACATATTAAATTTATCTAAGGTTAGCACTTGATTTTATTTGTTCCTTATTAATAAATTTTTATATTCTGCCTAAAACAGGAAGAATATATATAAAGTTCCAGTGAAACTTGTTGTAAGGTGAGCCAGGCTTCAACCAAGTAACAAATCACAGAACAGGTATCTTGAAGCATAACGAAAATCTCAAGTAGAAGTTATAGTAATAAATTCAAATGAATGGATTCTTATCATGGTGAGTGGGGAGAAAGCTTGGAGAGATAAGTTAGGAAGAGGAAACATTAAAATTTTATAAGGCATAGAAATATCTTCCATTCTGAAAAGTGATGGGGCTATACCCTATATTAATAATTTTTTTACTGCCATAGTTAAGATACTCATACTTCACGATATTTTTAGGGCAGTCACTGTAATTATAGCAGCAGCAGTGGCAACAAAAACAATAGTAGCACCTTCGGGGAGAAGAACTTAGACTTGACCTCAGACAGTCCTAGGTTCCATGCCGGGCTTTGCTAGTTCAGTTTAATTCGAACAAATTACTTTAACCTGTCTAGGGCCTCAATTTCTTAATCTTTAAAATGGGAACATCAATGGTATTTACTATTTTGAGGATTAAATGAGATAATTTTTTATCCCGTTCAGACACAGCCTGTACAAAATAAATGCTCAGTAACTGTCTACATTCAGTCTCACCACTTCAAACCCATGTTCATTGATTCATCTTTCTTAACTACTATTTCCATCCCACTAAGACTCTACAGAAAGCCCTCAGTAACTCTGCATTACTTGTCAAATAAATTTCAAACACAATGCAGTCTGGCCTCAAACATTTTTCCAACCTTATAAACCAGTGGTTCTCAACCTTCCAAACGCTGCAGCCCTTTAATACAGTTCCTGTGGATCGTGACCCACAGGTTGAGAACTGCTGTTATAAACTATATTTTCCACAGCCCCACATTTCACTGAGTTTGAACTCCACTCTTAATTACTCAGATCATACTTTTCAAGTCATTCTGCTGCCCTGCTTAGGATAACTCCCTGGGATTTCTGCCCACTGGCAACACAGCTGCTTCCCACAGCTCAGAGCCGGAGCTCTTCACCTTCTACTTCCTGACCTGCTAACCATAACACCTCTTGTTGAGTGCCTGTTTTGATAGCCTATTAGTCACTGAGCCGCATATCCCTTGAACTGTGACTATTTACAACAGTTTCTATGTCTTATCTCACTTAATTATAATCTCCCTGAGGGCAGTGACCATGGTCAATACAATTGTTACATCATACATAACACCAGCAACGATCCTGAACATAACTGACCTTGAACAAACAAAGATCTGTTGAAATATTGACAAGTTCAGATTCTCCATTAGTATAGGTGATGCATAAGAGAATGATCTTTGTTTCTCTTGTGGCCTCCGTTAAATATCCATGCTACTTATTGCTGTGTTACTAAAGTTAATTTCATGAGAAATTCGCCACTATCCTATCCTATCCTAAGTTAGGGGGAATGCAATCTCAAATGTAATAGTGTTAGCATGGGGGTACACTCGCCATAGATGATGAGCTTTGATTTTTCAAGGACAATATGTTTTTCACAGAGAGGGTTCCATGTTCCTGGATTGGAACCCCATTATTTAAATTCAAAGGAAGACACCTGGCAAATTAATAGGGTAAGAATGGATGAAGCCTCAAGCTCAGGATTCCCTGGACAGCTAGTAAGAAGCGCCCCCTAGCCCAGTAATACCAGAGATGGTCTAACGAAGGGTTAGAAGCTGAAGCAATGGAAAAACAAGACACTAAAACAGCAGCAACAACACACGTAAGTAACAGCTGGAATGCAAACCTTTCTGCAGTCCCTCTAATCTTGCTACAGGGAGCCCACCCTGACACCTGTGGCACTCCACGGAACCTGGTAAGGGCCATGTATTGACCCTGTGTTATGGATTGTGTTTTCACACGTGTGGGTCATTATAAAAGTCTTGAGATACACACAAAAAATTAGAAAATGTAAAATCCACACACATGGAAATGAATGAATGCCTCCTAGTTACACTCATAAGTCCAGGAAGTTGAAACCTGCACAGGCTTCGGAAAGGATCCTGCCAATGGTGATCGTTGGAAGAGAAATGATGGACCATAACACAGTCTGTCTCAAAACTTTCATAGTGACCTATGTACTGTAATATCCTGAGGACCTAAGGGCACCTGGCACAGAGCAGGTATTTAATACCTGACTTTGTGAGGGAGGAGTGAATGAATGACTAGATCCCCCCACATAGCAATGAAAGGCAATAAATGAACTTCACTTTCTGCAAGCCAGGCAGGTGGTGGGCTACGACAAATTCCAGATTCAATGTTTTGAATTTAGCAACATATAGGAAAAACTGAAGACTTAAAAGGCTGTCTTTGAATTAAAAGGGAAGGAGATTCTGGGGGTTGCACTTGCATTCTCTCTGTTGCTTGTGCTGTCCCTTTCCTCTGGCCTTGAAAGGAGGCAGCAATCTGCAGGGTGGGAGGAAGGGGGCTGCACAAGCTTCCTCTGGGCTTATCTCACCCCATCTTGTAAGAGGAGTTAGGAGGATGTATTATTAGTTCCTGGTGAACAGTACTGTGGAGGCAAATGTTAAGCCAGTGCTGCATTTGACAAGTCAAACTTGAACTATCAAGAGTAGACATCATCCAAGGTTACACCCTTCTGTCCACTCCACGCCACAGTCCAAGTTCACACACTGGACTTATGGAGGTTGGTCTCAGTAGCTTAAGAACTAAAAATATTATCTATTATATCAAGAGCTTGATAGCTGTCTGCTCTCAAAGGTAAATCCATTTGATTAGAAAATTCTTTGTTTAAAATCGCAGTTTCTAAGCTACCCTTGTCCTGCTGCTTCTCCTCTGAGGATGTTTTCAATGCTCTATTTTCAACCCCACTATGATTGTGGCTCTTCCTTAGTTTCCACTTTATGTAATTATCCAAGCTTGAGTATTTTTATCTTTGCCAGGAGGAGGGAATCCATAGCAGAATGGGCTATGCAGCTGGTTGTTAGTATCTTTTTTTGTTTTTGTTTTACAGTAACACACTGAGCCCTGAGTTAGTTCCCAACTAACCACATTGCTAAGTTCTTTGCATGAGGTGATAGCACTTCACTCTCATAACGGCAGTAAATGTTGTTGTTATTATTTTATTCCATTTTAAGTGAAGAAAAGGCTTACAGAGGTCACAAAACTTGCTTGCTATCACACAGCTGATCAGTGCCAGAACAGGATTTGAACCCAGATCCAGAAAACACCAAAGCCCATGGGTGTCAGGAATGCACATTCCATCTGCATACTACAAGTTTCAGAAAAGATACAGCCTCCCAGAGCCAAAGATAAAAAGAAATTCCCTGAAAGATTCTTTCTCTGATAAATCAAAGATCTGAAGGCTTCATAACTCCTGTGTAAGATTATTAACATCAATCACGAACACAGTAATTTATTTAAATAGTTGTTCGCTGAGCAGGGGTCAGCTATAATCAAGAATGTGTTCTGCTAAGCCAAGGGCTGCAGGGAAACTCAGAGACATTGAGTATCTGTGCAGAGGTGGAGAGAAGTTAGTCATGAGTGAGGAAGCAGATAATGAAGTCCAAGTTATTGTTGGAATAAAAGGTTTGGAAGCTGTTCAGTGAGTGTAGATACTCCTCTGCTGAATAAACTCCTTCCCTTGTCACTCAAATCCCCACTCAATTTCCACTTCACACAAGAAACCCAACCTTTCCAAATAATGATCAAATGGATACAAAGGAGGCTTCATACTTTTCAAGATCTTCACACGAGTGTCAGCTTAGTACCCGAAAACTACCATCATCGGCACACTCAAATATTTAAAGCAAACCAAATAATATTGATAGCAAAACCATCAAAATCCAAACACATAAGGGACATGTTTATAAAGTTTCTAGTAATCTTTCACCTTAATTTCCTAAGACTTTTCAGCCCAGGTTGTGCTGAGCAGGATGGGAGGAGCGCACTGGGCATGTCCGTCCCTCGGCAGACCATCTGGGCAGTGTTCCATTGGGTTCATTTGGTTCTTTCAGAGTCAGACAGCCCACTCCAACCACAGTCAGCACTCGCAGGCCTCCATAGACAGAAGCACCAGACAATCCTGCCTACAAGTAGCCACTCACACAAAATCTGAACCTATAGCAGTAAGCTCCACATACGTTTGGAAATTCACAACTCCGAAAGCATATGATTTTCTACACTTTGACTTGTCAAGGTCCCCGAGTCTGTGACACAATACCACTCACTTTAAAAGGTTGTATTCTGCTCCTGGATATGGGGAATTATTTAATAAAGGCGAAAGCATATTTATGAACTGAGTAAAAACACAAAATAAAACCCTTGACATCTTAGGATGGAAGAATAAGGAGAAAGAAAACTACAGTTTCAAATGATCAGAGTTAATTATATAGATTCACTCATAGCACATCAAATACACAAAAAGAAGGACTAAAATGAAGGCGAGAATGAGCAGACAACATCCAGTCACCAGGTGAGGACAAAGGTGTTCCAGAATTCCAGCCTCCTGTCTCCCAGTTCCCTAACCTGGCCATGCAGGTCACTTCTCTCCTCCTACTGGAAAATGATTGTTCTGTAAAGGATGACATTGTTCTTTTGTTTTCAAGATTCATTTTCCTTCTCTGTGGAAGTCTTAAAGCTGCATGTAATTCACGCGCCAGGTTGTCCTAGCCACAGTTTTGGCTGCTCCTGATGGAGAAGCAGCACTCTTTATGGCACAGGTTGTCTCTGGAAACCCACTTATTGGAGAAAACCTCAAATTGCATGCAGTCAAGCACCCCCAAATTAACCTTTTCTCCTTAAAAATTCTCTTCCCTGAGCACTCACATAAGCACAGTCAATTCATCAATCTCTTTATGTAAATAGCAGTCATGAAGCGAGGGAGGAGGTCTGTTTATTATTTTTGATCCTGTTTTGCTTCTGGCAAAATTTCACAAACAGCAGAAGTTGGCAGAACATCGATATTTTCTTCTGACTGGCTACTGTTCTCTAGCAACAAGTGTGCATGGTACAACTGAGACTATTCTGGTGTGTGGCCACAGCCATGACCAAGGTCAGGATTGCTGCCTCCAGGGGGGGAAGTCGCCACTCAGAACTTCTCTCTACAAATGTGGACCCTCCTTGTACTGCAGGCTGCTGAGTTCCAGATCTACAGTCCAGAGAGCAACACAGGTCTGAGCCGATCCCTACCTTGCTCTTCACCTTCCTGTCTGGAAAGGTCCACCGTGAAGTCGCAAGGCTTCTGAGCTCTGTGAACTCTAGGAGCCCTGGGAAACATGGGGGAAGATGGACACTGCGCCCCCAGCACTTTCCAGGAAGAAGGGCAGCATTTTGCAGGGTCGGAAATAGGAAAAGGAGACTGGGGAGTGGAAAATTGGTCCTTTCCCTCTGGCATGCCTGCTCCTACCTAACCATGTGGATTCCAGCCTTTGGCAAGGAATCCTGGTGCCTTGACATTTACTTTGGACAGAATGTTCTTGATACAGAGCAGCCAGCCCTGGAGAGGGCAGTGGCAGGGTAGTTAGCACAGGATGGTCATGTGGCCTTGCTGCTAGCTTTGGTGACATAACAAGGCCTCCAACCACTTGAGGGTTAGTGGGGAAGGGAGGGTCAACCAGGCCTACAAGGATGAAAAACAAAGAGCATAAAAGAAAAACAAAGCACTCTTTGGTTCCAAGTAAACACATCTACCTATAATTATGAGGATGATGGGGTAATACGGTCATGAATGATGTGGGCTCTTAGGCCATCCAGAGTTGAGTTCAAAGCCCAGCTCTGCCACCCACTTGCAGCACAACTTTGGGAAAGTTTATTTAACTCTCAGAGGATCTGTTTACTCATCTAGAAAATGAACACAGTAAGGCCTGAGCATTAGGCCTTACTGTGTTTATGTTCCAGATGAGTAAACTTAACTCTTAGGTCTTCATGAAAATTAAGTGAAAGAACAACATATGTAGCACTGAAAATAGTCCCTGTTACATCACCCTGAGGCCTCAATAAAAGCCCTTATAGAAAAAGTGTCCCTTATCTGAAATGAGTGGGAACACAGGCATTCCGGATTTGTGATTTTGGTGGGGGGTAGAATATTTGCTTTTTACTGGTTGAGCATCCTTATTCCAAAATTCCAAAATCTAAAGTGCTCCAATGAGTATTTCCTTTGAGAGCTGTGTGAGTGCTCAGAAAGTTTCAGATTTGGAACATTGCAGATTTGGAATTTTCCATTTGGGGATACTCAACCAGTGTAAGTATATTGTTACTCGGTTTTATATTTTGTAAATGTTTCGAAACCTAAAGACTGTGGTATAAAGCATAAAAGTCAAAAGACCAATCCCAGATGTGAATATTTCATCTCAAGTATATCGAAATGTTCATAAACCCTGCTGATGACCTGTCTCTCCAAGACAGACTCCAGGCCTGCTCATTTGGGTGACCCAGTGGAAATGTTGTCCTGTGGCCCAGAGGCGTGGCTTGCGAGGGCCGCTGGGTGCAGTTGGAGCAGCCCGAAGGAAGCGTGACTGACAGTTAATGAGCTGCAGAGAACTTGTCTCAACTCAACGTCATTCCTAGCGTTATGGAACAAAGCAATAAACCTCACAGAATAGAAACTGCAGTGTCCAGGGCCAGCCCTGCTAAGGTAGCTGAGGATGGAGAGGAGACAAAAGTGACGGGAGGAAACTCACGAGAAACAAACAGAAATGTAATGGCTTCAGCAGAAACACAATTATAAAGAGGGAGGAGAGGAAGGAATTTTACTCTAAATGGGGGTGGAGGACTGAACTCTGAAACAATCTCTATTCTACCTGGTAATGTTTTACAATCGCAGCTGCTTGTCACTAAGTTTCTTCATTATATCAGTTGAGTCTGTACTTATCTATAGAGCCCACTTGGGTAAAGGTGTTTTCCATACCACAAAATTTTGTTCCAAAGGAATGATTCAGGAATACGGAAATCATGAACATTTCAAAGTAGGAAAACTTGCTTATGCATTTCTTAGGTATCTGAAAGACAAACTGCGGAGAACAAAGCTTCCTGATCCAAGATTGTAATGCCATTTTACATATGTCTTCAAAAAGATAATGCATGTGGAACTGTTGTGCATGGCACCAATGAAGGAATTAATATTATAATAGCTTTCCAAAGTTTACAAGATGCCATATGCAGACATCAAATAGCTCGTCCCATAAAACAAGGCTTTTACAAGGCTCAAGATTAATATTTAAGTTATGCTGTGTAAGACTCTACTGACTGATGTCTCTACCCTCCTAAATATAGGGAGACCTGAGAAAAGATGTAATCCATAAAATAAATAAGGAAAAAGAATCCGTAATATTTTATTTGTCAGGATTTTACTCTATTTAACTCTGAGAGCAAATTTCAGCAAATGACAATGATCATATTTATACAGAGTCTTTCAGAGCTGAAAGACTGAACAAAAATGAGGAAGAGTCTTTAGTTCAAAGGAATGAAATCCTTAGAGGAAATGGACAATTGAAGTTTCTTAAATAATCTGAATTAGTATGAGAAGTGAAGCTAAATCGTCAATTAGGCATTAGAAAGTTTAAATACATTATACAGCATTTTCCCCCAATGTACTTCTACACAAAGACATGTAAAACTGGCAAGTTTCTATAAAATTAACAAAAATCTCAAAGTTAACATCAGTGTAGAAAATCACAATAACTTGGGAGAAGGGTTCATTTTTTTTTTCAGATGTAGTCACTCTTCTTCCACCATTTTCTTTCATTTGGGGTTGTTTTCTCAGTATCTTCTGAACACAGTGGGTACCCTCCATCTTTAAGGGATGTCACGAGTACTGAATGTGGAAGCTACCAGCACAGCGCTCAGTAAGCATGTGCTCATCATACAAGTTACTTCTCCTTTTCTTTTTATATGTAACAGAGAAAATTGGAAAATAAGACATTTGGTACATGTCATAGGCTGAATTGTGCTTTTCTGAAATTCACATGTTGAAGTCCTAACTCTCAATACACGAGAGTATGATTGTATTTGGAGACAGCACCTCTGAAGAGGTAAGTAAGATAAAATGAGATATATAGGTGGGCTCTAATCAGTATGACTGATGGCTTGGTGAGAAGAAACCAGGATACAGGCGTACGCAGGGGGACGACCACACAGAGGCCATCTATTGGCCAAGAAGAGAGACACAAGGAGCAATCAACCCTGGAGACACCTGTTCTCAGACTCTAGCCTCCCAAACTGGAAGAAGATAAACTTCTGTGGTTTAAGCTACCCAACTGAGTGACAGCAGACCCAATACACAAATATAGTCATTGACGGCATGCTCATGCTCTATAATTATAAAGTTATATTCCATGACCAATGTAGTGCCAGCCTGGGTTCAGCTGGCTTCTCAGAACAATCAGTTATAATTGATCCATTTACACCTCACATGATGGATGAGGAAATTTAAGTCTGGAAGACTTAGGTGACTTATCAAAGGTTATCCCAAATCCAGGTTCTATGGCTTTACTAGTGTATCTGCTGCTGTTGCTGGAGGATTGCTTTTAAAAAGTTCATTGTTCAACAAATATTTGGGCTCTAAGGAGTACAACTCAAACCCAAATGTTCCATCTGTGAGACCCTATCTATTACTGGTTAACAGTGCTTGCCTCTCGCCTGTCCCCATCCCTGCATCCCCACCCTAAAGTGAAGCCCGGCCCTGTCCCCCAGCTCCCCTGCCCTCTCTCAGCTCTGGAGTTTACTACCAAGTGATTCTAACAGCCAGCAGTACCCTCCCTCCAAGAACTGTCTGTCTCTTTTCCTTCCAAAAGTTGAGATCAACACGTTTTGCTACTTATCTACAGGAACTAAAACTTGGCCTAAACCCACATTTCAGACTGGTTCAGAGCAATGGTTATCATTAAATAATAATTTAAGATATGAAATTCCTTTATCTCAAATTTTGTGGTGGATGCGTTTCAAGAACACACAAAAAATGTGGTGTTGTGTATGTCTGCCTTGGTAAGCATGGTATAGAGTACATAATTTCCTCTTCATTTGACGGCACAGCATCTTGAATGTTTAACAGATGTTTTTCTTTCTTTCTTTCTTTTTTTTTTTTTGAGACAGAGCCTCAAGCTGTCACCCGGGATAGAATGCTGTGGCATCACAGCTCACAGCAATCTCCAATTCCTGGGCTCCAGTGAGTCTTCTGCCTCCACCTCCCAAGTAGCTGGGACTACAGGCGCCACAACTCCTGGCCATTTTTTGGTTGTAGCTGTCATTGTTGTTTGGCGGGCCCGGCTGGATTCGAACCTGCCAACTCAGGTGTATGTGGCTGGCGCCTTAACCCGTTGAGCCACAGGCACCGAGCCTAACATATGTTTTTCTTATATTGAGCACTTAGTATATGTAGGCACTGTGCTCTGTGTTTAATTATAGCCTCTCATTTAATTTTTGTAGTAACTCTGAGATATTTGCTATTATTAGTGTCATTTTGCCCCTAGGGGAACCAAAGCTTAGACACATTAAATAACTCAGCCACGGTCACTTTGTGGGGAGATGTAGAGCTAGAGTTCAAATTCAAGCTGCAGGACTCCTAAGCCCTCCGACTCTCCCAAGTTGTAGGTGCAGAATGTTTGGAGTTTGGGTTGAATGGACAGTGTCCCTGGAAATAGAACACTTCATTCCATGGGGCTTCATTCCATGGACCTTCATTCCATGGGGCTATTTGTAAAAGAGACAAAGGTGTTTCTTAGAATTTAACCAACATGTTTCAATTATTTGCCCTTAAGAACTACAGAAGTTTCAACATCAAGTTTCAACATCCCGCCAACAGAGTGACTCCTGGAAGACTGGCACAGAGGAAGGCAGGAAGCAGGTGCCCATCCCCCACCCTCCCGTGCCACCATGTTACCAGCGGAGTTTCAGGCACTCCCAGGGGACTGTCTGTGCTGGCTGGTGAAAACACATAAAAATCCAAAAGTAGAATCTACCCCAAAGAGATCAATGCTACAAATGAAGGCAGTTTGATGACTAAGAGCCTGTTGTACATCACATGGTTTTACACAAGTTCAGACAATAAGGACCTTGCAATGGATTTCACGTTCTAGTCTAAGAAGTGCATTTTGTGAGAAATGTGTTATGTCCCTTAAGCATCTGGGAGAGACTGTGAGGGAGAAGGAGGGAGGGGGCTGGGGGAAAGGAAGAACAGGGAGACGAAAGGAGGGAGGGGGTGGGGTCTCGGTGTGTGACACACCTTCTGGAGGCAAGGCACAATTGTAATAGGGACTTTACCTAACAAATGCAATCAGTGTAACCTGGTTTCTTGTACCCTCAAAGAATCCCCAACAATATTTAAAAAAAAACAAAACTCGAGTCTATTTGGGTAAGAATGCCTGGAAGATCATTCAGGGGAGACTCTTATAGTAATTTTAAATACTATAAATAATTTCTGGGTAGTAAGAGGAAAATATGATTTTATGACTATATAGACACACATACGTATATATATACAAACACGCTTTTCTCCAGTATGTCATTTGGTGAATAAAAATATAGGTGAAATGTTATTGTTCATTTATAGAGATTGCATACTAATCACACGTTCTTGCCACCCATATATACATATGATTTTCAAAATTAACCAAGAAGAGGAGTGTTGGAATGCAGGAAGAGAATGCCGACTTCAGCTTAAAACGCTGACATGTAAATTAGGTGCTTGGCACTGCCAAGGCCCTTTATGTTCTCTCTACACTCACGGTTGCACCCTTGTGTTTTGGCAGGTTGTGTTGGAGTGGCAAAGCCACACATGTCATTTGCATTTTAGTCAGTCTGCCTCCGTCAGGCCTTGAAAAGTGTCAGGATTTCTACACCTGGTGAAGGAAGTCATTTAGCAGTCTAGACATTTTAGGCTTATTTCTATCGATTTCCTTTTGCTAACAGCATTAGCATATTCCGTAATTTTAAAGTTATTTTCCATGTTCTTCCTCTAAATTCTTTTAGATCCTAAGTTTCTCAAAAAAAGGGAGAATTCCTGTCTTTTCAAACAACAGTATGGAAAGTCTCGGGGTACTCGGTCCTGCCCTTGAAGGCACCATCACTGATGATTGCCGTGGTCGTGCGCGACTTCACACATGGCGGTTTGGGCTAGACATGATGCATAATTCCCCAAGCGTTCTGCTGTAGCTTTTTGATATTTTGTGAATGTCTCTCAAAAAGCATCATTCATAATGCAAATGCTAATGTGTTATATCTTTGCCAGCAGGAAGAAACATATCTTAAGAATATATTTGCAGGCTTCCTGGAAATTGGTAAGTTGCTTATACAACTAAATTGAACAGATTTTACTAATTAAAATTATCTACATAATTTTACTTCATTTGCTTCATTCTGTCAGAGTGGGAGGGACTTTAAATAACCAATGACATGGTTGGACCATAAAGCTAGAAATTGACTCCTGGTCACCAATCAATGCTTGAGATCCAGGGATCCTATGATCATAGATCCAGATCCTATGACCTACGGCAAAGGAGAATTTGAGACTCATGAAGAGTTTCCTCCTCCTCTTCTGTGAGGCAGTTATTCTACTTCCCAGCAGTAATGAAATATCCTGAATTAGCTGCAGTAATGTCAGACTCCTTCTGACCTCACTCAGGATTTTAGCTGTATCATAGGTTAGACAAAGCTATGGCTAGAAAACAATAATTTCCTTTTCCTGGCCCAACAGTACCTGGTTGTCAGCACAGCTGAATTACTTGAGGACTGGCTATATTCTTGATGTTATAATAATTAACTCTGCCCATGCACCAACTCCTCAGTTTTCTGCCCAACGAAGGTGCAGGGTCCACCTAATCAGATTAGAATCTCTGTTTGGTTGTTAATTTTCATGAAAAGATGGCCACTTTCCCTGTAGATGGTTGATTTTTAAAGTATAAGGAGCTGGCATCTTTGAAAACACAGAATACTCTACTCGTAATGTTATTCTCCAGAGTACAACTTCAAGCTATATATACCCCATCCATGCATAAAATATATTCAAAAAGAAATTGTCTGAATGAACCACAGGCCACACACTCTCCTAAATCAAAATGTTCCAAAATTTGTTCCCCAGGGAACGTTGGTTTTTCAAGATGTCACTTCCTGGTATCAGTAAAAAGTGGTTTCCTGAAAAAATATACCAGTATAAGTGGGAGGCAGCATTTCCAAAAATTACTTAAACACAGAAACATTTTTTCTCTTGAATATCTATATAATGAAACTAGTGTTCTAGGAAGTTGACTTTGAGAAACTAGACAGTATTAATGCTATTTCCAGATTAAGGTAGAGAATCAGAGCACTCCACTCCCAAATATTTTTAAGGGAGTATATTTACCATGATGCTCCCACTTCCACTGGGGGATAAAAAATAATCCAATGAGACTTGCTATGAATTTACAGCAGTATTGGCATGAAGGCACAATCTTCTATAGCTTTTACTGTTCCCTTTATGAGATTTGTATGAGAAATTTCTCTCAGATGTCAAATTCTTGGGAGAAAATTCTCCCATATATCCAAGTCCCAGGAAAAGCTTGGCAGGTATGTTTTTACCTTTTAATAATTACTCAGGGCCCCATATTTTACACATCTATATAATATTTCTTCCTACTTTTCCCTTATTCATTGAATAACATTTTTATTTTCTTCAGATTTATGTTTTTATAATCTTGTATTGTATATTCTTCCATAAACTACCTCAAATCCTTTCAGTAAAGAGGTAGAATGTACATTAATATATGATATATTTACCCAGGCCAAAATCATAGTCTTTGTTTTTCAAAATCATATTCTAATTGCCCCCGGGGAGACAGCAAATTATTTTTATATGATCCTTATTTCATTCAAATAGGTGCTGTATGATTCATGGAAGGTTCTAAGAGCTGCTTCTTGTATCTCCTGCAATAGTCTTGCCAGTGTGTTTTCATAACTCATGAAACGCAGAGACAGTGTGTAGCCTCATTAATGACCTGTCTCTATTAAATCCCCACCTAACGCCAGGCACTGTGGCTCACACCTGTAATCCTAGCACTCTGCGAGGTCAAAGTGGGAGGATCCCTTGAGTTCACGAGTTCGAGACCAACTTGAGGAAGAGTGAAAGCCTGTCTCTACCAAAAATAGAAAAACTAGCCAGGTGTGTGGTGGGTGTCTGTAGTCCCAGCTGCTTGGGAGGCTGAGGCAAGAGATTGCTTGAGCCCAAGAGTTTGAGGTTGCTGTGAGCTGTGACGTCACAGCACTCTACCCATAGCAACAGAGTGAGACTCTGTCTTAAAACCAAATAAACAAATCCCCACCTTTCTATTTCTCTTCATGTAAGAGATTTACCAAAGCCCACTTATCATTTGCTCTCTTTTTAAATTCGTTTAGAGTCATCAATTGATACTGCTAAGACAACTGGTGCTGATTTTTTTTTTTTTTTTTGCAGTTTTTGGTCAGGGCTGGGCTTGAACCTGCCACCTCTGGCATATGGGGCTGGCGCCCTACTCCTTTGAGCCACAGGCGCTGCCCATGATGTTTTTTTTGTTTGTTTGTTTGTTTCTAACTTGTGCTTCTCTGTCCGTGATTAATTTGCTAAGGAAATGAGAAACCGTGTGTTATGAGAGTAGACCACCACCCAGAATTTACAAAGAATTAAAGCACCAATGATGAGAGGGGAGGGGAATGTACCAGAAAAAGGGATCTCTAGTCACTTACACTGAAGTCACAGGACCCAAATTTGGCAACTGCCTGCATCTGGAATGTGTGAGCTATATACAGCAAGGACATGCAGCCACTGAACTCATGAGTTGGTTAAAGTGAAACTCTCAAGTTTTACACGTTTACAAGCATCTTGCTCCTTTGCTAATTTCCTTCTAGCACTCATTTCTTGACTGCTGGTAATTTTACTATGCAATCATTATAAAATGTTATTCAAAGCTAATTAACTTAATTCACTGAACAGATTTTCCAGTAACTTTGGTTAAACAGTATCCTTTTTGTGCAGGCCCTTCCATCGCCAGTACTGAATAAAAAGAGGCTCTGAGTCATAAAATGTGAATTTGTGACAGTTGCCACTCTTTTCTCTTTTTTAAAACACAACTTGGAGTAATACATGACTGGTGTGTCCTCGGCCTGTGCTGTTTTCCATCTGTCCTTCTGCCAGCGTACTCACCCCCCAACTTTGAAAGTAGTTGGGTAAGAAAGTACTAAACATAGACAAGGGGCAATTCCAAAAGAACAAATGATTGTTTAATTTAGGCTGACACTACACTACCCAGTTGGTGGGGTCTCATCCACCAGGGATGGGCAATGTTCACCACTGAGGTTGGGCAAATTCCCAACATGCCAATTGACCGAGTAATTAGGGAGAATATATTACTCATGCCCATTCGCGTTCCCTGGGAGTAGTAAAAAAAGGAGCATATTCCACTCTAGTTGAACTCAACTCAGGTGCTGTATCTATTGAAATGTAGTTTCAGACAAAAAGTCAATGGCAATGAAAGTCCAACATTCTCCAGTCCCTTTAGTTCTTGCAGTACTCCGAGCATCTTGACAACTCCAACTGATAGGCCTGAACTCCTGAGAAAGGAAGATATTTCCACTCTTCTTCATAATTGTAGTTATGCTGACTCTTCAGCAGGCCACAAGACTGGACTTACTAACATTTCTATTAAATTGACAATGAGAGCATTTCAGAGATATCAACGCAGCATGTCCAGCTAGATGCTGAGTGAGGCCATAAGAAGGAACGAAATTAGGAACTGTCTTTCTCTTTTAAGGTACTACTCGTCATCACAGACCCTAGAATTTTAGACATGATGACGATATCAGAGATTCTTTAATCCAAATGCTTTATTTTGCGGAAGAAGAAAAAACAAGGTCTGGAGGTGGTGTGACTTCCCCCAAACCACAGGCTAAGTTAGTGGCAGGGGCAGAACACAAACCTGATTTCCACTGTACTGTTTTCCCCATAAACAATAGAAAAACTGTAAGCCACTTATTTATTCCACATATAAAACTGTCTCCTTTTCAGGTTCTACTATTAGCCATAAGTTTCCCTACTATCTGTACTCCTGTTCAAGGAATGACTGACTTAACTATGGAGAGAATTCTAGAACTTGAGAACAAGAATAAAGCAAGCAATTATAATTCCTCCTTTTCATTTTCTCATCAAGAAACAAAGGCCTAGTGAAGTTCTAGAATGTGACACTATAAAGAAATGAGGGAGAAAAATCACAGAGCCTAGTTCCCTGTCTCCTTTTCCTGGTTCAGTGGAATCTAGGAGTATCGTGCTGTTTTTTTAAGCACTTAAAGTAAAATAAGAAGTTGAAAAGTTTAATAGTATGATAAATTCCTTCAAAAAGCAAGTAATCACATTTATATATCTGCTTAGATTAGGGTTTACAAATAATGTGTGCGTGCCTGCGTGTGTGTTTGTGTGTGTGTATTTTGAAGATGGTACACCTATACCAAATAAATCATAACTACCAAATAATCATGTAGAAATCTTGTTCTCCCACTTTACAACCATTAGCATAGCTAATAGCAGAAAAAAAAGAATGATGGTACAAATACACAATGAAATATTATCCAGTCCTGAAAGAAAACTCTGCCATATGCTACATCATGAATGAAGTTCAAAGACATTGTATAAAATAAAATAGGCCAGTTGAATGACCCCACCGATCTGAGGTACATATAGCAGTCACATTCATAGAGACAGAAAGTAGACTGGTGGTTGCCAGAGGCTGAGAGGATGGCAGGAATGAGGAATTGTCATTTAGTGAGTACAGAGTTTTAGTTCTGAAAGATGAAAGGTGTACTGGGGATGGGTGGTGGTGATGGTTGCACATTATGAATTATATTTAATACCGCTGAATTTCATACTTAAAAAATGATCGAGATGGAAAATTTAATGTTATATGTATTTTATCACCATAAAAATCCAGTCTTCCTCACATTATGAATTATATTTAATACCGCTGAATTTCATACTTAAAAAATGATTGAGATGGAAAATTTAATGTTATATGTATTTTATCACCATAAAAATCCAGTCTTCCTTCTTTTGGTCTAACATACTATTGCTCCCAAGTGCCTGCCAGTGAGGGAAATAAGAACCATTATTATTTCCATTCTCTCTCTCTCTCTCCAACAATTTCCCTATTGATTCAAGCAAGGATGTGGGATCGGGATTATAAGCAGTATGACTTACAATAAACTTTCACTGTGCAACACAACCCTCTCTTTTAAACATCTCTTCTCCTTTTAACTTGACTCAAAACTCAAGAACTAAAAACAGGCTAGAGAAATGATGCATGTATGTTTTGGAGTGGACCCTACGATGAGTAAATTTAGGTTCATCCTGGGTTTGGGTAATTAATTCTGATTCTGTGCATCATCAAAGATTCCTTTATTCTTCCTCCTTGTTTTCCTTCCCCATGAGTCTATCTGCTGTTGAATCATGTCCTCGACATTCAATGATTATCTCACTATAATGAGGTCATTGGGGAGCAACTTACTCTGTCTGCCCTGTCTCCAGCAACCATGAGAAATTATGATGCCTCAAATCATAGTAATGTAATGCTAAATCTTCCATGAAAAATCTAAAGGAGATTAGGCAAAAAATTTTGACTGATGTGGCTGTCATTTCAAGATACTAGCATGTAAAATACAAAAGTGACGTGCGCTTGATAAACTTTATTTTATGATTGATTTTATGTGCACTTGACAAACTTTAATTGAATGATTAAAACCTGTTAATAAAATTACTGGACATCCTATGCTATTCCCTACTAACTGATGAAGTAGCACCCAAACTAGACAAATATAACCTCACAGGAGATCTCATAACAAGTGACCAATTCCAATTCTGTAATGTGGTTCACTGCTATACTCTGAATAGAAAAGGCCTAAAAGTCACTAGTATATTATATAATCCCAAACTCGATCAGTTCAATACTTTAGCACCCATTATAAAAACTAAAAAACAGTTTAGTATACTACTAAATGATTCCATGTAATGAAGCTGTCTCCTTTTCAGGTTCTACTATTAGGTTTAAATTTCCCTGCTATCTGTACTTCTGTGCAAGGAGTTACTGACCTAACTACAGAGAGAATTCCAGAACTTGAAAACAAGAATAAACCAAGCAATTATAATTCCTCCATTTCATGGGCGCTAGAGCTGTATTCACATACTAGCTCCAATTATGTGAACTTGGACAAGTTACTTGTATTCTGTGTGCCTCTGTTTTCTCATCTCTAAAAAGGGCATAAAAATAGAACTTAACAACAAGTTTTGTTTTTGTTTTTGTTTTTTTGCAGTTTTTGGCTGGGGCTGGTTTTGAACTTGCCACCTCTGGTATATGGGGCTGGTGCCCCACTCCTTGAGCCACAGGCGCCACCCTACAAAGATCTTTTTGAGGAGAAATAAAATTTTTAGCGAGCTCTCAGAGGAGTGCCTGATGCATTATAAATTCCCAGTCCACATTCTCTTCTGTTACAGTGAATCAGTCTTTTATACAGTAAACCAAATAACACAGTTGTATGACATTAATAAATGATGATTTCTGACTCACTAAACTGTTGGAATTCCTTCTTGCTTCCCTATGATCTTAACCATTACTTGTAAGTTTTAGGCTTTAACTGGCTTCCAACATTCCATTGCTTAATAGAAAAAGTTAGAAACTCCTTACATTTTCCAGTTAAATAAAATGAAACGTAATCACAGGGTGCTCCTACATTGGTGTAAGGAAATACTTCCAATGACAAAGCATCTGTCCACAGGTTTAAATCTTGAATTAAAAAACTAAGCCTCATTCCAAAAAAGAACATAAATAATTTTTAATGAAATAAATTATTGTTAAATACATCTTGAGGAAGTTCGCAAAGCGATTTCAACTAGTTCTATGTGGTACTTCTTTATATGCACACTTTATTTACAGACTGTAGATGACAGACTATCATCAAACATCTGGTAAAGCAACATTGTCAGAAATTCCTAAAACTAAAATGGAGTTAGTTTTAATTCCATGTCTAGAGTATTTTTAAATCAAGCCACAGGGAAATGATTACTTCTGTTTCTATTCAATCAAGACCTGCACAGAGAGTTTATGGAATGACATAATATCCTTCCTGAAATCAGACTGGCGTGTAGGACCAGTATCCTTTACACATAACTAGTTCCTGAACCTTTACAAACAATTCCCAATTTCCAAGGAAACAATCTCTCCAAATGCTGCTCACTAGAATACATATTGTTCTTTTTGGAAACATTACAATAAGATCTTCATGATTACAAACCCCAACTTCCCCTCTAAAATTCAATATAATCTCCAGCTCGTTTATTTAAGTAGAGACTGTATTTTTATAATGGCTCTAGAAATTCCTGGTAAACTCATGTCACACCAATGATAATAATTTAGTTTTTGCAGTACAGGAGAGGAGTGGTTGTTAGCTGATATGTGTGCGTTAGGGGCTTCTTAGGAATGTTTATCTTCCTACCTTCCACGGACCTATCCTATAAGGAGGTGTTTTAAACTTCTTTTGGCGAAAGTAAGTTTTAAGAATATCCAGGCTTCTCACCTGGTATTTTTTGAAAGGCTGAGAATAAAAAGAACATCCTGCTGCTTTATAATCAATATTCTCTCCTCCTTGGCTTGGGAAGCTAATGTTTTGTGTCTAGGTCACAGGATTTGTTTTAAGGTGAACACATTTATCCTTTACCAGAAAAATCACATCAACAAATCAGTTTGGCAACAGGCAACTATGGACATGAAGATACAAACAGGAAGAGAATGTGATTCTAGCTGTCAGCCCCATGGCCTTCAGGATAGAATTCTTACTTTCTTTACTAAGGACGGTCTGGGCCGAGTGGACATTAGTCACCCAACCCCCTCCCTAATTAAATAAACAAGTGTCCGCGTTCCGCATATGACAGCATGTCAGGAACCTGCACAAAGGTTTCCCATTCGTTTTCTAGAGACAACTAAGTTCTGTCATTTCTGATTCACTGACCCACCGTGAAGTTTTCTGTGCACTTTATGTCGAGTTATGTGGCAACCAAGTGCTGTCACTGTGTGCTGAATAACTGTAATCCTAAAGTTATTTTCCAAAGTTACGCGTCGCGTGGCAGAGACATCTATCTACTGTAAAGTGAAAACAGTCGGTTTTTTTTAAAAAAAAATACTGGCTTAGCATGAAGGAGAGCCAACAGAAATCAGAAGGAGCAAACAGCCTTGCACTGCCGCCAACAACTCACCTTGCTGGATTTTAGTCACTAGCTGATGGCGCGCTAGGATCCGGCTCATCCTGTAAGGAGAGCGTCTGGCAGTCTGATCAAATCGCAAGTACATCTCCTGGCCCTCAGCTGTCATGGAATTTAGATAGTAGCAGCCTGAAGCTGGGGTCCTGGGCACCTGACTGAACATCCCGCAGATTTCCTATTGCACAGTCTGCCCGTGGCTGTTTCCGTCCGTCTCCAGGTCACTCAAAGAGCAAGGGACCCAGCCCGGGACAGCTCAACAACCCAGGCGATTTTGCAAAAGAAAAAGGAGAGCCAAAACCACAACTCCGAATTCCAACCCCCGGGGCCTCACGTGACCCCGCGGAGCCAATCGGAGGCAGAGGGAGAAACGGGGCCGTCCCCAGTCGGCTCCCAGCCCGGCGAGACCCGCGCAGCTCCGCGGTCCCCGCACCCCGCGCTGCTGGAGGCCAGCGCGGAGCTGCCGGGCCTGCGAGCTGACCGCGCACCGAGCCGGCGCTCAGCAGAAGGGTTAGAGAGGGACAGACAAGAGTAAGTCAGGAGAAGCAAAACAAGCCCCGGGCATAGGAAACCTTCCAGGCTGTAAAAGTTGGAGAAAGTTTCTTTGCTCTCTTTTCTGCCTGGCAGCTGCAGCCAGGTAAAAGATGAACGTGATAAATGTTCTAAATAAAAAAAGCTACTTCAAACAAGCAGGAACATCTGCGTATAAACTACTACCCTTCGTTATAAAGCGAGGAATCAAATAAAAGCTTTTCCAGTGAAAAATAAACTTTAAATGTTTTGACACAGGGAGAAAATAAACACCCCTCTGATGCCTGGCGCTCAGGGTGGGGTAGGGGGGGGATAGAGGGGCTCTTCCAGGTGAGATCCGGAGGGGCCAAGTGCACACCAGTGTTATTTATTAAGCACCCATGCCTCTTCAGTTTTTCTACTCCCCTAATTTTTAAATCACCACTGAGCGAAATACTTCGAAAGTACCTATCCCAGTTGAGACACGGCCAAGAGTTATTGTAGAAGCTGCAAAGGTAGTTGAAGAGATGCCGCCCAGACCTGCTGAGAATCAACAGAGAAGTTCTGCAAAAGCTTCTAGCACAAGACCGCCTGCGAAAGGCCCTTTGAAAAGACACAAACTCAGTACTAGGCGAACAGTATTATTTTTGACTGAAGTGATGCTTGCAGGCCAAATAAAGAAAGAGACACTTGGATAAGCTTTGAAAATAGGGGGAGAGCTGGAATTCTGAGAGGCAGAGGCTTGGGAGGGCTTTATAAGAGGGTCCGTGGCCTCTGTGTGCAGATTGGCAACTAGAGTGTGTGTGTAAGGAAACCACTACTAATTCACTTTGGCCATATCTGAGTATACATATGGGAGTCATTAGGATTTTTTTCCCTGAGTTTTTCTCTCTAATATTGTTTGACGTGAAGAGAAAAAGTATGTAGAAAACATGTTATAAAATTCTGAGCCTGGGGCCGAATGGATAAAGTTATTTGATTAAAAACATAAAAAAAAAAGCATATAGCCAAGATGCTTTTACATGTGAAACTGGAACATTGCCTGGCTGGGGATTGATAATAAGAAATTATTTCTAAATTAGTTTCAAATTAAAAGTCTAACGGGAGTTAAATTAGGACCCTAATTCTTATTACCACAGCTCTCTACTGGTGATCACCTTTCCCTGTGGGGAAATTTTGCTGGCCCAAATCTGAGAAGCAGCTCAACTTGTGTAACTGTCCCACTATGTAAATAAACAAGTTAAAGGTCTCTGGGGCCAGACCTCTTCCTAGAGCAGAAGCTCTCAGGGCAATCCTCAGCCTCTTCCGATGACTTCGCAAGACTCAGTATTAGTTTTCAAGTTGACATCACAGCAGAAAAGGAAAGGAAGTCCTTGCTGAACCATATTGTGCACTTTCCATTCCTATTTAGGATCTGAGCAGATATTTTTCTGTTCCATGGGATCCTTTGTGGAAGGTGAAAGAGATCTGATAAGGTTGTCCAACCTGTGTCCCTGGGCAGCGTGCTGATTTGGGGAGAACTTTTTTTGCTTATCTGTGGTGTTCGGTATCACAGACCTTTTTTTTGCTAATCAAGTTTCCTTAGTGTTTGTGTATTTACTGTGTGGCCCAAGAAAACTTTTATTCTTCCAATGTGCAGCAGAAAAAAAATAAGGTTGGACACCCCCGGATAAGATCTAGGGACTTGGCAGAAGCACAAACCTTAATAGAGAAAGGTTTAACACTATAGATAAAGGTCACCATAATGTTGCCATACATAGGGAAATGGGAAATTGTAGCCAAATGTACCTTTATTTACAATATAGTCATTACAAAACTTTACAAAAAATATTTACAAAATATTCTCTATGTGTTTGTAACATGGGGACCATCCCTTCTGTTCAAGCCAGACACTTGTCAATTATCTTATTTATTTATTTCTTTTACTGGGAAAGAATGGGCAAAGGGTGGAGAGAGAAAGAACAGAGGAATTTGGGAACATTGGACGTGTTCTGGGAAACCAAGTAAAGGTGAAGAAAAGACAGGCAGTATTATGCAGCTCTTTCACCACTCTGAATAGCACTCACAGAAAGACTGGAAATTCCCAGGACCAACTTTGTACCTCATTGCTGGCTTGGCTGTCTTTTAAAAAAGAAATGGAATGATTCTTTCTGAAAAGCATTGCAATGTATCAGAGACGGGTTACTGGTGGGAGGGGGCGACCCCTGACAGTGCCCCCTTTTTTGCATAGTAATAAATGTGTTGAAAGTCCTAGGGCATCTTGTGCTGAAAATATCGTAATTAGAAATAAGTATTCTTTGACACGTAAGCAAAGGCAACATGAGACATTACATTGCATAGGGCATTGGCAATGAAGGACAAGAACTGAACCCAAATTAAGGAGAAAAAGAATTTCTATTTCCTGATTAAAAGAAAGACAGCTTAGAATGAAGCCTCATTTTTCAAAAAAATCAAGTAGTGTTTTGATGAGGGGATCTTGGAAGGATTATGTTTCAAGAACTTGGTCTTCTTTATACATACACAGGCTCCTACAGTGTTATTTTATGGTCCAAATAGTATCTATAAACCCATGCACCTGCTTACCACATTTTTGTCATTTCATATTTCCAAAGTACTATGTTTAAGGCAGTTACGTAATGTTATTTTCTTATTAACATGTCAATAGTACTTTGTTTAATGCTAATGTATTGCCATTGCTATGAAACCCATACTCTTTTTTTTTTTTTAAGGCCAAAAGAGCTTTATTTAACTTTTCATAATTATTTGAAATATCTTTGAACAGAAATTGCAGGAAAATACAGATAATTGGTGTTGAAAAGCAGAAGAAAATAGCTTTTGTGCAAACACACGAATTATCAAGCGATGTCTAGTTCTCCTCTGAGAACATGACGATTCCAAAATTTCCAAAATCGATTGTAGAGTCAACTATTTTGTTATGGTTTTGCATCTTGATGCACTAGCTAGTCTGGGACTAGCTTGGATGTATCTGGGTTTACAAAAGTCTAAATAGGAATGTTTTATTTTTTGTTTATTTTTTCAAATTTCTGGGCAGATCCTATAGTAGAAACTTTATACAGATATCCATTCTCTGATTCCTTGGATCTTTGATCTCCTTGGGAGAGAGCCTGGGATGCTCCCAGACTTTCATGGGTTTTACAATGACATTTTCAATAGAAAGTTCTGAGAATAATGAATCCTGTTTTTTTTTTTTGTTTTTTTTTTATCATTTTGTCCCACTTGTACAAGAAGTACCACTGTGGTGGGCAGTTACATTCTACTAGAGGCAAGAAACTGTTGGTTATCTCCTGGGCTTGCTCTCTCTACATGCCGTCGAGAGACCTGGGCCCCTTCACTGATGGGGGAGTGAGGTCCCGAGGAATCAGACAGAGGGAGAGAATGCCAAAACACAAGTGCATGCATCAAGACTGATGGCGTACATCCTCCTTTCTAATTCCTTTAAAAATCAGCAAACTCAAGAGCCCTCACCTTTAGTTTTTTGTTTTTTTTCTTTTTGTAGAGACAGAATCTCACTTTATCACCCTCGGCAGAGTGCCCACGCCATCACACAGCTCACAGCAACGTCCAACTCCTGGGCTTAGGCGATTCTCTTGCCTCAGCCTCCCGAGTAGCTGGGACTACAGGCGCCCGCCACAACACCCGGCTATTTTTCTGTTTTGCAGTTCAGCCGAGGCCAGGTTTGATCCCGCCACCTTCGGTATATGGGGTCGACGCCCTACTTGATGAGCCACAGGTGCTGGCCCTGACTTTTAGTTATTATCTAATTTTTCCTCGCTCTTAATCTGGTCCCCAGGAGCCATCTTCACTCAGACTATCTCAAGGATGAGATTATCAAGGATGGATTATTTTGAACTAAAGAAAACAAACAAGGAAAGAAAGAAAAGGAGAAAAGAACACCTGCTAGGTATGAGGCCTCATGCTGCTTCTTCCATCTCACATTATTCACTGATTGCCACACCACCCCTCTGCGGCATCTGATTTTATGGAAAGGAAGCTAAGACTCCTGGAGACGGAGCAATGGCCCAGGGCATACAGCAAGTGTAGAGTGGGGTGTATCTCCAAGCTGAAGCTATTTTAACTCTTTCCATTATTGCACATGAGGGTCAGGGAAGGAAAACTGTGGCACCGAAAAGACACGGGAGAGCATTTTGGAAGAATAGACTGAAGATCACCTTGAATCCTATTTAATGACATCTGGAACATCTAAATGGAGATACGAGTATGAGATGGCTAAAGTCCCATGGTGATTTGACCTGGTGTCTTAAAGTAAGAAGAACAGAGCCCAGAACCATTGGTTAATCAATGAGAACTTGAGCCCTTGGCCGGGTGTGGTGGATCATGCCTGTAATACCAGCACTCTGGGAGGCCTAGGCCGGTGGATTGCTTGAGCTCAGGAGTTCAAGACTGCCCTGCAAGAGCAAGACCCCATCTCTAAAAATAGCCAGGCATTGTGGTGGGCACCTGTAGTCCCGACTACTTGGGAGGCTGAGGCAAGAGGATCACTTGAGCCCAAGAGTTTGAGTTTGCTGTGAAGTATGACGCCAGGCACTCTACCAAGGGTGACATAGTGAGACTCTGTCTAAAAAAAAAAAAAAAAAAAAAAGCATGAGCTCTCTTAGGAGTGACCCATAGATGAGGATTAGAGACTCACTTCCCAATCCGAAGTGACACGGCAGCTCACCTTGACCTCTCTTTGACAGCTCTCCCTTTGCTGGGATAGGTTATTGGTCTTCTTTTTTCTGCTCTTCTTCAAGGCTAACTCAGCATGAGTCTTGCCTTTTCCATGCATTCCTTCTCATCCCAAACTCTCCAAATACAGTCAAAACTCAGAAATTTGACCTCAAAACAAAATTCGTGGTATTTAAGATTTTCAGGTTTTTTGATAGATGGTCCCAGATTAGTACTCAGTGGAATCCTGTATGCCCAAGGCTGGAAGCTAAGGAGCGTTTTCACGGAAGCCTGGGATGCTCATTCTGGCCACTTGCCTGCTGCTGCCTCTGCTCCTTCACACACATTCCAGCCTGTGCGTCAGGCTGCTCAGAGGCAGCTGCGGTGGTTTTGCCAAGTAGGAAAATGTTTGAGACACACATAGCATGTGAGAAATGCAGACCTGATTTGGAGGGCTGCCTTCAAAATTACGTGAACTCAAAGGACAAAGGCTGAGGTCAGAGTCTTCCTGTGGGCTCTGAAGCTCAGTTTTTGAGGATTTTTACTAACTGATATGTGATGTGAGTGCTCAACTCTGTGCCACTCTGCACACACCACATGCCCACTGCCCACTAACACCACCAGCTGCAACCAAGACCCTCCATGAAAGGGCGCAGACTGGATCCTGTTCTGATCAGTTTCCCCAGACCATGGCTCCAATTTGGAGTCCAGAGCCTGCAAGAAAGACTTGTGGCTTATAATAGACTTCTTCTTTTTGTCTCTCTGCCCTCCCCATTGCCTTTGGTGAATTTCCCACCTGTGGCCTCCTAAAGCATGTGCTCTATCTTCATGCCCTGAGGACCCAAGCACCAGCTCCAACCCACATGGCCAGTGACCTGATCTGTCCTGTCCTATGACCATTACTTATACCCACCCATTCTAGCCAAACCAGAACTCAGTTGTTTCACAGATCTGGAATTGTGTGATCCTAACTTTTCCATCATCTGTGAGGCTCAGTTAAAACCTATTGACTTCAGAAACATTTCAGGACTAATACCAAACCCCTTAGTATTACCAGTAATGTTAATACCTGTAAACACACATTTTGTGGCACATTAATTAGATCAACTTGTGGCATGCTCATATGGAATCATTTGCTCATTGCAATGACTATAGGCATAAACATTCTACATCTTGGAAATAGAAAGAATATTTAAACATCTAAGCAATCCATTCAACTATCGTAGTTCCTCTGTGTTGGGGGGCCTAACGCAGCCACACACAAACCCTTACTCTTCCCCCCTCTCCACCTCTCCTCCTAAAACAAAGGCACAAAGGATCTGGCTGGCCTTAGCCCCAAAAGTTCATGCCAAAGGACCCCTAACTTTCTAGGCAAGCTATGGAATTTGCCCACTCCCTACAATGGCCCCATACAAAAGGGGTCTCTAACTGCCCCAGGCGCAGATGCCATCTTTGTACTGCCCAGGTGGGTCATCCTCCCCTTTAATAAACCTGGCCAGAACATCTCCTCTGTGTGGCCTCTCTCTGGGCACCATTGTTTACACCTTTAACCCAGTGAGATCAATTAATTAAGTCTCTTCTTCTACATACAGATTATATTATCTCACAGAGAACCCCAAGCTGTTGAAGAAAGTCCTTCGCCTTAATTTCCATCCCCTGGCTCTCTGCCATTTGGAATTAGACAAGACAAATCTTTTGCTTCTTCTGCAGGACTGTCCCTAAGATGCTTGTAGAAAGTCACCACACCCTTTAAAAGGATCTTCTGTAATATTTCTTTTAATCAATCACAGGACTTCTAACTGTTCATCCAGCTGATTGTTCTCTTTTGGATTTTTGCCAGGCTGAGCTAACTCTTTAAAAATATACAGGCACCTACTCTGTGCTCCGTGCTGTAGACATGGCCAAGCAGGGCCCTATGTGGTACAACCTGTGTGTACTCAGGGTATTGTACTTTTGCCAACCAAGTGTGAAAGTGTGGGAGGTTTTATTTTTTTATAATCTATATTCACTCATTCATGAATTTAACACCGACTGAATGCCTGCATGACACCACAGCAACGCAAGTATAAAAGGTACAAAGGTGAGGACAATGTGGTCCCTGCCCTCAAGGAACTGTCTGCTAAGGAATACAGAAAGGAAAGTCAGCATTACGCCACGCCACGTGTTAAGTGCAGTGCTGGAGGCTATCTCTATTGCCTCATGCTGTTTTATAGAGGACCTAAGTGCTGAAGCTGCTTGGTGTTTATGTATTTTTGCAAATTCTGCTGTTAGGTGAGTGTTTCCATTCTGTACTAACCAGATGACCTTTTGAACTTATTCATAGGCCTTTAAACTTGCTGGAATTGTTGAGATATTTTCAATTCCTGAATTTCTCCCCCATTTATTTCTGCCTGGTTGTTTCTGGTAGTTAACAACAACAACAAAACTCCTATATTTATAAAAGTGAAAAGTAAACAACCAAGTGAATTTTGAAAAAGGTAAAGTAAGAACAGGAAAATAATAAAGCCAGGGCTGAAATCAGCTCTCACAAATGCAAGCCACATGGGTCTGTACATTTGCAGGACGTGTGAGAATGTAGCTTATGATTCCTCTCAGACAAAGCAAAAAGCAAGCAAGACCCGTTACAAAATTCAATATATCCATAAGATGGAAAACAAACTGATTCAATACAAACACAAACTGCTAGGTATTACAACCCCAGGGAAGATTTTCCAGAATACTTATAAATAATTAGCATCCTCAAAAATATTAGTCTGGTAACAAAACAAAACAGTTTATGGTTTCTTAATTGTAATCTTTGATGTCAATAACAACATAACAAAGCATTATTTAGGGAAGGAAATTTCTAGGAATGCTTCCAAAAATTATAGTTCAAGTATGCTTTTCTTTGTTATCCTTAAAATAGGTATTAGATGATACCATCATTTCTTTGCTTGAGACACTTCAAGAGTTTTCCGTTGCACCTGGAACAAAGTCCAAACTCCTGACTTGGCTCCCCAACCCCTGCAGTCCACTCCCTGCTCACCCCTTGTCTGGCCTGTCTCTGGGCTGCCTCCTCTGCCCTGCTGCCTTAGTCTTCTTCCTGCACGCACCACCTCAGCCCAGACACTCAGCCTGGAGCTCTTCCCTCATGGGCCCATCTCAGCAAACAGCATTCGTTCTCTCGATCACGTCACCTAAGTGGAAGCAGCACCCCATTTATTGTCTCCATGGCACCTTTCCCAATTTATAATGACATACATAGTTGCTCATTGACCTACGTGTGGCTTATTTTTTCCACCACAAATGGTTGTGAATAGACCGTGTCTATTTCATTCACATTCTATACACACGTATACTTCATGCCTACGATAAAGCCTGGAAGAGAGGAGGAAATCAATAATGATTGGCTGAGTAAATAATTGAATAAACAATGATCTGAATTGCTCCAAATACAAAATTTAAGGTGTCTGGAGTAATGGACACATGCTATTTAAAAGGCAGTCGTTATGTTGTTTATGCTGTTGATGTAACTACCTGGATTGAATAAAGATTGGACAGCAGATAATTCTAGGTTTAATTCTCTGGAAAGATCCTTAACTATGCATATTTCGCTTCGTTGATAAGTGGCAAAAATGATGCTTTGACCATCAAACATGGGACAGTTTCATATCCTTTATGAAAATGAAGGAGCCTGAAGGGATGAGTAACCCCTTGGTCCATAAGAAGGGATTAAAGGACAACACAACTATAGAAGGTGAGGACCAAATTAAGGAGCCTGAAGGGATAAAATCTGCCTTAGCTTTGTGTCAGTTATGAATTTAATAAGCACACTTGATTTGCCTTAAAGGAAACAGCTGAGCAGTGCTGGATTCACTACCAAGGTGTTCAGCCCACCCTTACGGCTCCCTCTTCTGAGTGACTTCAGTCCACCCAGACACAGCTCTCCAAGCTGACTTGTTTCCCTGGGGATATTGTGGCAGAATCTCCTGAGCCCATCACACGCTGACCGTGTCTACCACCTCCTGTGATTGGCTGTCGTTAATTTAGCTTCATTTGTTCTTGGGGACCAAGCTGAGTCTGGGTTATCCACCTCCCTTGTTTCTTCATGCTGATAATAATTCTTTCAATAATTTTGCTGGATATTTTCACTAATTTACTATGTGGTGCCTATTTTCTAGAACCTACTTATTTCTGACCTAATTGGAAATAAAAGCAAGTGTTCATTTCTTTTTTAACAATTGCTAAATTACCAGAAGGGAGTTTTTAATCTCTAAGGTGAAATTTATCTACGCTTAGAGACTTACCTTCCTTTACCTCAAGGAGGATTCTGTAACCTCCTCCTCAAGCTTGAACAACAGCAAATATCTCTTATTAATGTTAAGTCCAATTATTATTTGAATATAAAATACAAGTTTGCTCATCAAAGAAATCCTAGGATGGTTTGGACAATCTTTCAATTTTCCACATCATTTGTGCTATAAGTGCTTGGGATTGCCCAATAAAATGCACACTATTATTAAGACTGTATCCTGGCCAGCTGTCCTGGTTTCTAAGCTCATTCTTAAGCGCAGTCCCTTCCTGCCTGCTGTCATAAAGTTGAGCACTGGGTAAAGTTTGGAAATAACTATGGCCCACAAATTCTGGAAGAATACAGGTGTGGGATTAAAAATGAACTTGCATTTCTCATATATTCAAACACATATACCTTCCTGGATAAATCTAGCTCAGTCCACCAAGGAATATTATAGAATGTTTTCTCTCCTAATTCCTAGTAAAAGACCATCCATCTACACTTTAAAGAATGGAAAGTGATGCAAAGAAGAGCAATAATATTTTTTAAAATCTCGTAACGGAAGAGCACAATGAATTTGAGAGGGCAGAAAAATAGCTCTGTACAGTTCTAAATCAAGGTGTTCATGGAACTCAGAGTTTTCTAGGAAGATATACTTTATGGCATAGGGCTGGGCAACAAGGGGAAATTCTCTTGTGAGTTGGGAGGAATAATCGAAACAAAAGTGATTCTGATGTGATGAATAAGTTCTTTTTTTATTTCTAGCATCTTGTTTGTCATCAACAGAAACAAAGCCACTAATTAACTCATACGACCACTGCTTTCTTTTATCCTTTCTTAGCTAAATATTCCTAAAGGCTATTTCATGCCAGGCACAGTCCTAGGCACTCAGGGCACAAAGTTGAATAAGACACTCTCCCTCTTCTCAGCCATGATTTACAATGACAAAGATGAGCATGGTTACCATCACAGGACTGCACTGCTGGTGCTAAGACAGAGGTGTGCACAGGCTGTCGGGGGGAGCAGAGGACAGACAGCTAAGTCAGAGCAAAATAGTGTCATTCCATATGGCAGGGGGAGTGGTGCTCGTGCTCAGCTTGAAGGGTGCACACCTGGGTGAGAAGGCGAGGAAGACAATACTGGGAAAAAAATAGATCGGGAAGAAAAAAAAAACACACCTAAAATCTTTCCCACAGTATACCCCTTCTTCAATTTATAAGAGATATTAGTATCTGAAATCAGCATGGTGTAGTGGGTCTAAGGTAGAGCACGGGTGGTGACAGATGTGCCAGTTTGATTGCAGTAATCATTCCACAATGCATACATGTATCAAATCACAACTACCTTAACAAAAAAATGCCATGATCCATTACCTCACATACTATTGTTCATGTGTGTGAACCCTTGAGATCTATTGTCTTATTGCTTATATGATTCAGGATTATTAACTATGTCATCATCCCCACATTAGAGCCTCAGAACTCATTCATCTTATAACTGAAAGTTTGTACCCTTTAACCAACATCTCCCCATTCCGTAACCTGTCTCCGCCCAGCCTCTGACAGCCACCTCTCTACCCCCTGCGTCTGTGTGTTTGACTTTTTTAGATTCCACATATAAGTGAGATGGTGTGGTATTTGTTTTCCTGTGCTTGGCTAATTCCACTTAAACCAGCGGTTCTCAAGGAACTGTATTAAAGGGCCACGGCATCAGGAAGGTTGAGAACCACTGACTTAGACTGACATCCTGGGATTCATCCACTGCTGTGCCATCTATCGTACAGCCTTTCTGTTAGAGAATATATGAGTATATAAACATTCAAAAACTCTCCTGAGACTTTTTACCTTGTATCTTCAGAGCGTGATGCTTATCACAGTGCACAGTGGCCTCTGGCCAATCTCCCAGAGCACCAGCATGATCACACTGTGTCCTGTGGCTCAGACCTGTTTAAACAGACCAAGTGCCTCACACACAGGCAGGCGTGGTTACCTCCTCCGTAGCTGCCCCACCAAGATGACTCACCACTCATCAATCACAGGAGAACACTCACTGAGCACCAAAAATGTTTGCTGCACAGGAGGACAGAACATAACAAAGGCTACTCTCAGTCCTCAATGAACTTAGAAACACCCTCTTTCATCCCCTGGTTTTGAGGATCTCAAGGGCTGTCCTTGGCCTCGGCTTGTTTTTCATTGTGGATTGTCTCAGTAAATCCATTAACCGATCAGTGCACTGTGCTAAGTATAAAAGCAGGACCAGAGTGATGTGTTATGTACCAAGATCATAGGTTTTTGGAAATAAAAAAAAAATGCACAGCAAAAAAAGTTTAGAAGAAAAGATACTTAAGAAAAATTTTTAGGATGGTGGAATAATAGGTGATATTTCTTTAATTTCCATTTTCCAAATAGTCTGTCCTATGACTAATTACATTCCTTATGTAAAGAGGGGATCAAGCCTAACCAGTGATTTAGGCTAGGGAGTCTGGAGAAGGACTCTGAGCCTCAGTTTATCTCCAATTGCCTTTGTGTACAATTGAAAAATATTAACAGAGAGACAAGAAAAATCTGCACAAAAATGGTAGATACTGTTTTACATGGCTTGACCTCAGTAGCACCTGTACAGTTAGGCAAAACCCCAGTGTTTGAAACAATTTCATCTAGGAAAGAGAAAACTAAACAAATCTGTTGATTCTTCTTTAAAAATGCCTCTCATCACCTCCTTTCTGCATTCTGCCTCCTGGTAGAGGACTCTGACCATCCTTCTGTGTCTCTGTGTCTAGTCCAGCTTCCACCCATCCACCCAGAGCTCCACAGAACATATAGGTTCTCAGGGTACCACTTCAGTCATATTACAGTCCTACTGTAAAACACGGCAAAGGTTCCACCTGTACCACTCTCCAGCTGTTTGGTTATTTAGCTTCTTAGGGGTCCCCTTTCCAAATCTACAAAATGTTTACAAGTATGTAAGTATATAGAGACACATGTATATTTCATATCAATAGGTAAGCACACCAAGTACATCTGTTTATCAATTCCTTTTTCACTCTTGGTTTGGGTCAACTGAATCAGAATCTAAGCCAAAAACAAAATGAATTAGTTGAAAAAGGATTTTGTATCACTTGAATGTTACCTTTCAGGGAATATTCAAGGGGCATAGTAAGAGCTGTCAACTGCATAGATTCAATTTCTCTTTTCATTTATTTCTAGTTGTAAACCCTAGGATAAATACCATGTTAATACCCTTACACAAGAGCTAATGATTTTAGAAAATATAGTCTTGTACTGTAATGTTTTGGATTTTGCTCGACAATAGTGGTCCCATAAGATTACAATACCTTATTTTTACTGTAGCTTTTCTGTGTTTAGTGTGTTTAGATACACAATATTCCGTACAGTAACGTGCTGTACAGGGGTAGCCCGGGTGCAGCAAGCTACACCTTCAGGTTTGTGTCAGCATGCTCTATAATGTCTGCACGACAAAGTCACCTGAGAATGCATTTTTCAGAATGTATTCGTGTCATTAAGCAACTCATGCCTGTACACACAGGCATGTTAAAGTCCTAGCCTCACAACAACAAGCAAAATCCATTTAAATAATTCAGTAGTGACACAAAGAACCATTCAGATAAAGTATTCTAAATACTTTTTATCCAAATACTTTATCCAAATACCTAAAAATGTACTCAGAAATAGTGCTAGTACTATTTAAATGTACTCAGTAGTGTTATTTCTACTAGTGCTATTTCTACTCATATTCTAATTTTAAAAGGAACTATTAAAGATATTACCCTAGACTTTTCTTCGGAGAGTATTTGATGACTTCAAGGTACGGGCTGACCTTGTTCTTTCATTCCTTGAGTGAAATAAATGCTTACTTTATTTAAAATGTTTATTTTAAAGCTACCCAGGGGGAGGTGCCAAAAATGTGTACACATTTTAAGAGATGTTATATATGTATTAGTTTTTGAAGTTGAATTACAGTAGCAATGTGTAGTATGATGTTCTCTCAAGATGGCATTAATTAGATGATTGGCAAGATGCCGAGATGTTATATATGTATTAGTTTTAAGAGATGTTATATATGTATTAGATGGTATATATGTATTAGTTTTTGAAGTTGAATTACAATAGCAATGTGTAGTATGATTTTCTCTCAAGATGGCATTAATCAGATGATTGGCAAGATGCTTACAGAAAATGGAGGAAGCCCAGTTGTCATTCAAGACCATTTTGAAGTGGTGTTTGAAATTTGAGAATGTTATGGAAGTACGATGATAATGGAGGGGTAAGTATGTAACCAAACTTCCCACACAGCTAATAAGTGCCTGAATTTGTGATGAAAGTAAGACATGAATTGTGCTGTGTGTGCCTTGCACAAGGGAGGCCCCAGGAGGCCTCGCCCAGCAACGCGTCCTGCTTCTCCTGCTGTGGAGCTGGACAGTTCACACGCTCGCTCACCACAGAAGTCTACGCACCAGTGGCACGTGGGACGGGAGTCAGCAGAACACGCATGCAATGAGTTCTTAGAACAGCAAAATGGAAAGTTTGCATCCCAAGAATATTATCAGCACAGAGAATTTGAGAATGTGAGAATTTGCCATGACAGTGCCAGGACCTATAAGATGAAAAGGTGCGCTTCCCCCGTGTTCTCCAGACTTAACACCTTGACTGCTATTTAGGGGGGACCTTAAAGGATGTGGTGTCCCATAGAAAACCGGCTACCCTGGCAGAACTTCGGGAAGAAACTGGAATGGCCATGTGCAGCGATACAATGGGACGCTGGTTATCGCTGCTCACACTGCAGCTCCAGGTTATCACAAGTGTCTGGGCGCTTACAGTGACCCCTGTGGGCAGTTCTTGTAATTGCAGAAGTCAAACATGCCTGGTAGCCATCTTTGCTTTGGTATATACTGAGTATTGCAATTTTAGTACAGTTTTTCCTTTCTTAATATGTATATACATTGTTTGGCAGCTTCTGTGTATTTTAAAGGTATACAATGACACTTGGTACAATTCTCTTAATATAACTCAGAAACAGAATACTCATTGTGACAACAAATTGCCCTCTATTTGTTTAGCATTTTATAATTTTCAGATTTAAAAATTATAAATCATTTTGTCGATTATTGAAACAATCCTGTAAATAATCTCTTGAAAGGACCCAAAGGCTCCTGCTTGGTTTTGCCCTTACTGCCTCGTGCAGCGTCAATACTCATCCTCTTCACACTGGCCTTTTCCTTCCAAGACCTCTCAACAAGAAGTCCTTGCTGAGCTGCAGCACAGCTCCTGGGGTGGCATAATCAACTGCTGAACACTCACTTTCTCCAGGATGCTTTCCCTGTTTTCCTAAGGAATCTCCCTCTTAGTCTCTGTCCTACCTTCATTGTGATAGTTTGGGGAAATTGATTTGATCAATATCTCTGTCCGTTTCCTTGGACATTCCATTAAGGCAGGAGCCATGTGTATGTCTGTAATGCACCACAGCATTTAGTCCACTGCCTGGTACACAGGAATGAATCATATATTTGACAGATTGGACGCTGGCTGGAAGACCAATAGGATGGATGTTTTCACTTGGATTGTGAAAAATGAAGTGATTTATTTGCCCAATGGCATCTGAGTTCTCAGTGTGGATGCAGCCTGGGGACTTTGTCCCCCCGTGATTACTTTACCCTTTTTCCTCCATCTCATCTCTTCTCTCTGCTTCTAGATTTGGCTCTATCCTAATAAATGATGTCTAATATCCCTTTTACACCACCATGTTAAGTCAGCTTATAGAGGGGAATCACCTATGAAAACTTAAAGCTGCCGATACACGTCAAATGTCCGTCCCAATCAAGTTCTTCGGCAGGTTCTGCAGGGAATTTCCACCTTGAGTTTCCCTTTCTTTTTCTTTAGAAAACACAGACTCACCTATTTATTTTTTAATTTTTCTTGGAATGAAAGTCCTTCCTTCATACTTGTGCCTACAGGCAGAAAGCAGGCTCAGGGAAACTTCCCAAATAACAATTGGAGTAGACTTAAAGGAGAAAAGACTCACGTAAGCAGTGAGGTCACCTTAAGCCAGAGAAAGGCTGTTGTGCTGCCCTGATGAGGAAAAAGATGATACAATGAACACCTCCCTGGAGGAAGGGAGAAATAATTAGAGCTCCAGCAACACCACCTAACTTCGAGCATCTTCCCTGGGCCTGATACTATGCTAAGGAGCCCCGAAAGTGAAGAGTTGACTACCATATTTGTTAAATATAAATAAATGCAGACTTTGGGTTCAATCACCCTCATGACTAGAGTGCTGACGTAGTTCACATTTTTTGAACACTTGTGTGTTGGGCACTTTTGAAAGCACTTTACATACCTATCTCACCTAACTCTAAAAACAAGCCTATAAGGAGTTACTATAATATTTCGCTCATTTTTCAGATGAGGAAACTACCCTCCATCATCCTGCTTCAGTGGTTCACATATATGTTTGTCTCATTAATCTCCTGCAGTTCTGATATATTGTTCCTTTTACAATATATTTCTGATATATTATTTAAAAGCACCAAGGGATTCTTCCACTGATAAAAGGAGAAAGCTGGGTGTGGTGGCTTACACCTGCAAGCCCAATACATTGGGAGGCTGAGGTGGGAGGATCACTTGAATGGAGGAGTTTAAGACCAGCCTTGACCATGTAGCAAGACCCTGTCTCTACAAAAAGAACATTTTTTTTAGGTTACCCAGGTGTAGTCCCAGCTAATGGGAGGCTGAGGCAGGAGGGTCTCTTGAACCCAGAAGTTGGAGGCCGCAGTGACCTATGATCACAACACTGCACTACCGTCTGGGTGACACAGCAAGATCCTGTCTCACAAACAAAAACAAAAGGATAAAGTCCAAATTCTTCAGTCTGGCATTAAAGGCCGGTCATGGTAACCTCCCTGATTTTTGCCTTTAAAGTCTTTGAAATTATTCATGTTTATAAGAAAAGTGATTCCACCACATCCCCATTGCCTATAAAGCTCTCTTTTCACTCCCGCAATCCCTCGTCATTTTTCAAGACCTGACTCCCTTTCCTGGGCAGCCTTCCCAGCCCTTCTTGCAAACACCACCTACTCCCTCCCCAGCACTCCCAGGAGACTTATCCCTGGCATAGTCATTGGACACTTTATTCTGTGTTGCTTTTTTGTCATTTCTTGCTATTCTTATGTTAAAAACTTTTTGAAACCCACAATAGGCCCTGTGCCCTTTGAAACTCCATCTCAATCCAGCCCAGGCCCCTTGGGGAGAGATGGTGTGCTATAGTTGAGAGAGCAAAGGCCGTAACCAATAAGACTTAGATTTAAACCCTGGCTGAGTGACCTTCGACTTTCTTCATCTCTGTTAGCTTCAGTGTCCACATGTGCAAAGTAAATAACAATGATTTATACCTCGCATTACATAGAGAGTATCTGACGCATGGTAGAGCTGGATAAGTTATTAGAGTTTGTGTTGACAGATGATGAAGAAATTCCAATTTCTTAGCCAAACTCCTAAAAGAGCCTACAGGAGGCATATTCTATTAGGTACTGGAATCTGAACATCACTCTGTGCGGGACTTACACGGGGAGAAATGACAAGAGGACACTGAATGATGCCAAAGATATTCCAGGTGCTGCTGCTTTGAGCTGGAGTGGTACAGGAATGCACAGCACTCAGCACGTGCAGGGCGAAGGGCTCCTGCACCCCTGGAGTTGAACTATCATCCCCACCGATAGCCGACGACAGAGTTTTCACACTAAAACCCTGGACACCTTACCTAGGACCCTGGGGCTGCAGGAATTTTAAGAGATTCCAAATCCTTTGGTTCTCAAAGGGAGGTCAACAGCCAGAGCCTGGCATCACGGCAACTTGTTGGACGGGGTGACCCTCAGGCCCTGCCCCAGACCTGCTAAATCGGAGCTCACATTTTACCAAGATTTGCAGCTGAATTGAAGGCAAAGGAAGGTTTGAGAGGTGATGTTCTAGCATAATCCCTCTTTTCATCAACAAGGAAGATGAGCATGTGGACTTTCCCAGGTTGTGAAATCTGCTAACTGCAGTCATGGCACAGGCAAGAACCCTTAATTTTGAGGATTTTGATCTTGCTACTGAGTCATAGATGTCTCACGTGGTTAGGTGGTGAATGTTTTAGGTAGTGCTTTGATGGCTTCCATTTTATTTACATCATATTTCAAATAAGATTTGGCGTTGAAAGTTAAATTATTTTTCTTAAAGATCTTATCGACATTTAAAAGGCCAAAAGTCTATTTTAAGGTACCCAAATAGTTCAAACTCTTGTAGGAATGTGTTTTGCTGCTTAACATTATTCTTGTATAATTTAATTTTGAAGCCCCTCCCTCCATTAAAATTTTTGAAATAAATGTCAACATTCCATATGATTTAAACAAAGATTAACTTCCAAAATCCTTGATTTTCCCCACAGGAATGGAATTAAGAAATTGTATAACTTTAAAGTATAAGTCAACAAAAAGTATACATAAATGCCCTCTCATCATCTATCCCTATTCAAATTCTCTCTTTAAGACTTACCCAGAATACTGTTAAAATTATTAAAATTTGTAAATATTACGTACAAGAATTTTATACTCCCACAATAGAACATTGTCTTGACCACAAGTAAGCCCCCCCGTAAAAAGTTTTGTTTTACTTCTCTGTGACTCTGTGTTTTCCTCCATAGCTATCTGTTTGCTTCTAGCATCTCCTCTAGAGAGATAAAAAATACAAACCAAAAGTTTCATTCATCTGGCAACTGTTTAGTGATCATTGATGACAACTGGCTGGGATTACAGGCTGTGGGAACCTGGAGGATGTTGTTTGCATACCTATAACTACCCATCCCAAGCTTTCCATGTCAAATTGACCAAGGTACCAGTAGGTTCACTTCTCCATTCCTTCACTAGACTTTATGAATGCCTACTTTATCCTGGTCACTAAGCCCTCAAGGAATTGAAAGATGACCATTCAGAGTGAGTTAAGGAGGAATATTTAGTATAAACATCCAAAATACAAAATTTACCTTCTAGAGTGGATAGCATGTCACCAATGAATGTCCCTGTTGATGAAACATATCCATGTTGATTATACATGTTTTATCAATTAATTCAGCAACTACTTTATGTATTTTTAGTGAGTACCTATTATGCTCCATGAACTACACTAAATACTGAGCAAAAAAGAAACAAAGGGCACAGACTCTCCCTGCATGTGGTAGCCAACCAGTAACAGCAATCATAACACCCTCTATTAAGAGTTAGGACATATCAGAGCCCAGAGTTCTGTGGAAACCTGCAGGCAGGTCTCCCCATATAAGTGGAGGATGAACAGTAAGGAATCTGGGAGGCTTGAGGTCCAGTTTGAAGGATGGCATAGATCTGAGATCAGCATGAAGAGCTCAGATCCTCTGTTAATTCTTCCATACTTATCCCACACCCATCATTTCTTGCTTTGCAAAGCACAAATAAAAATGTGAACCCTTTTGGTCACAAACTACTGCATATTGTTCATAATCAAATATTTTAAACAATTACTGGTCAGGGAGCAATTGTGATTTTTTTTTCCCCTTATGAATCAGTCTTCATCAAAGGGATCATCATTATGAAAGTTTCTGGGAAGTATTCCATTGTTTCATTCCCTCTTTGGATATCCTGGCTTTCGGCACAAAGGGGCTGTATCTGGAGAGACCGGAGACCGTTCCAAAAGGAGATTCGTAGTAGCATTTGCTTCAGGAGACTTGGCAAAACCACACTATTGGTAGTCCCCGAAAAAAGCCAATTAAATCACGGCCATCTCCTCTGAAAATGCCCATGACTGTGGTTCTAGAACTAGTCTATTCCTACTTAGCTGCTGCTTACGTCTCCCTTTGACTATTTCTCCTAACTGAAATGTTCCTGTACACATAAGCACAGGCAGTGCATGGAGGAAACAGAGAAGAAGACTGTGCTGAGGGCAACATGCCTGGAATGGGCATGAGGACAGGGTTTATGGCACAGCAGGTATCTTTTTAGGTATGAAAAAGCACATGTCAACATGCATATCTGCGTTTCTTCAAGGAGTTAAATGTGAACCTCATTAGAAACCTGTTGATTTTTTTTTTCTGATTTCCAATCAAATGTCCTGGAAAAACATAATTAGTCTCTTGGGGATACACACGTCCTCCCGCAGGGTGACTGATGGTTGTGCACAGTAAGTGTGCGAAGAGCCCTGACGACCTGTGGGTCACTCTGCCTCCTACCCGCCTCTTTCATGAGGTACTTAATCTCTAAAAAGCACAGCTCTCTGTGGACTTAATACCAATCTCAGATGAGCAATTTAGATTTAATGAGCAATGCCGCCTGTGTATTGCAAGAAGTCAATACATTTTCTTAATATGAAAGCTCTGGCTGGACAATTTTCATGGAGAAGAATTGAACTTTATGGTGAGTTCCAGTCTTGCCTCCTCCATGACGTCTTCTGGGATCATACACTCACTCTTCCTTCTCTGGACTTCTAATGAGACTGAAGTGAAATTAGAGAGTTGTAGTTTCAAGACAAATGTATCTGGGGCCCAGAGGAGGCCGCAGGGTGGGAGATAGGGAAGTCAGAGCCTTCACCACAGAGGTGATAGTGGAAACTGGAGTTGAAGGTCAGGCTCAGATCTCGGCAAGGAGACACCTGACCAGCTGAAATCTCAGCTGCAGGCACAGGTTGAGGGGGAGAAGGCAGAGGAGAGAAGCTGGTGCAATGATGACATTTACAAAGCACAGAGTAAGCCATTGAAGCAGAAGGTGAGCAAAGAGAACAGGAGAGAGCAGCTGTATTCAGCTACCGTTCCGTTCAAAGACTGTACATGGAACAAGGACCCTTGCAAAGCACCGACAGGTAGCCTGTGGTAATCTGTAACAAACAACCCACCCTTTGTTTAAGATTTCCTATTCCCACTCACGACATGTCTCACAGTTTTTTGATCATTTGCAATGTTTTTTAGACTGCAAGGAGAAAAGATGGCCATAGGGGGAAATTCTACACTGGAGTGGGTGCGACAGAAAGAGTCTCTTCTCAGTAAAAAGTTCCCCTTCAAGAGATGGGAATAATACACATCCTTAAGCCCTGACTGGCCAGTTCTGTTTTTTCCTCCATACAGAATCTCATGTCTATAAATTGACAAGCACTATAAACAACCTACGTCTAATTCATTATTTATAACCTCCATGAGAGTCTATTGACATTGTGATACCCTAAGAGGAGGAAGTGGAGGTGTAAGCAGACTGCAAAGGCCTTTTACTTCCTAGTCTTTGGACAGTCAGAAATGCAGGCTCACACTGAGCTCTTTCCAACTGCAAGTCTGGATGGCAGCAGGAAGCTGCTTCTCAGTTTGTGGGAGGCCATGTTGCCTACACCTCCTGGAGCCATTGATGGTTCCAGTCCCCCTTTGCTAACAAAGATGCTGTGGTTTTTCCAGGTCTAAGTGAGTTAAAGATCACAAGAAATGAGAACATTATGAGATTGCAAAAGGGAAATTTATTTTTAAAAATATATTCCTAGGATTACAACAGAATGCCTTGCACTGTCCAGCCTCCTCCTCAATAAGTGAAAAGTTACACATTTCTAGACTGTAATTCAGTATGTGTGCACAGACTGATAAATAGCAGTAATTATATTACCAACAGTGACCTAGCAGGTCAGGTTAATAAAATGCTGCCAGCTCTCTCGTGATGTTAAACTTGCATTGCTGGTTCTTCTTCTTTCATTATAAAGAATAACAAACCAAATGAATGTGGGCATTCATGAAATAACATTAATATTATGAGCTTTCTGAAAATAGGCTGCTTTCTTATTTCACCTTGAATAAATTTAATATGTTTGATATAATCTTTTCACCTTCTACTCATTTTGTGTAATACTTCTCAGAGGCAGCAGGATGGAAAGTACAGTCATGTGTTGCTTAATGATGAGATGTTCCGAGGAACGTGCTATTAGGTGATTTTGTCATCAAGCAAACTTCACTTGTACTTCCAGGCACCTGGATGGTAGCGCCTCATACACCCTGAGGCGACATGGTATGGCCTGTTGCTCCCAGGCTATAATCCTATACAGCGTGGTATTGCACTGAATACTGCAGGTAATTGCAACACAGTGGTATTTATTTAGATATAGCCAGACATAGGAAAGGTAAAGCAAAAACCTGGAATGAAAGATTAAAAAATGGTACACTTGGGGTGGCACCTGTGACTCAAGCATTAGGATGCCAGCCCCATATACTGGGGGTGGTGCGTTCAAGCCTAGCCCCAGCCAAAACTGCAAAAAAAAAAAAAAAAAAAAAAAAGATACACTTGTATAGTACAACCCCCCATTATAATCTTATGGAACCACCGTGGCATATGTGGGTGCTCATTGACCAAAATGTTGTTATGTGACACATGACTTATGCAACTCAGGGAAGAGCAAAGTTCAAATCCCAGCTGTGTTCTTGGGAAGTCTGCTTAAGCTCTCTGAGCTTCTGTTTCCTTATTTGTAAAACAGAGATAAGAGATATAATATTTACTTCATACCATGATTTCGAGTATAAATCAGAGAATTAAAAGTGCTTGGTAAAAAGATTAAAATCTCTAATTTCATCAATCAGAAATGGTAAAGACGAAATAACAACAGACCCCTCAGAAATTCAAAAAAATCCTTAATGAATATTACAAGAAACTTTACTCGCAGAAATATGAAAATCTGAAGGAAATTGACCAATATTTGGAAGCATGCCACCTTCCTAGACTTAGCCAGAATTAAGTAGAAATGTTGAACAGGCTGATATCAAGTTCTGAAATAGCATCAACCATACAAAATCTCCCTAAAAAGAAAAGCCCGGGACCAGATGGCTTCACGTCAGAATTCTACAAAACCTTTAAAGAGGAACTAGTGCCTATATTATTCAACCTTTTCCAAAATACAGAAAAAGATGGAATACTACCCAATACATTCTATGAAGTGAATATCACCTTAATCCCTAAACCAGGAAAAGAACCAACAAGAAAAGAAAACTACAGACCAATATCACTAATGAATATTGTTGCAAAAATATTCAAAAGATTCTAACAAACAGGATCCAGCAACATATCAAACAAATTATACACCACGACCAAGTGGGCTTTATCCCAGGATCCCAAGGCTGGTTCAATATACATAAATCCATAAATGTAATTCAGCACATAAACAAATTAAAAAATAAAGACCATCTGATTCTCTAAATTGAGGCAGAGAAACCTTTTGATAATATCTAGCATCCCTTCATGATCAGAAAGAAAATTGGCATAGAAGGGACATTTCTTAAACTAATAAAGCCATCTACAGCAAACCCACAGCCAATATTGTATTGAATGGAGTTAAATTGAAGGCATTTCCACTTAGATCAGGAACCAGGCAAGGTTGCCCATTGTCTCCATTGCTCTTCAACATTGTAATGGAAGTTCTAGCCATTGCA
>CAUYON010041628.1:0-12429 GCA_963573935.1 Arctocebus calabarensis | reverse complement strand
GCTGAGCAGGGCTCAGACGACCCATTCAGGCTGGGTGATGGGGAGATTTCAATGGAAGGATGACCTATGAGATGTGGGTGGGGTGTGCGGAAACCAGTAAGGGCTGGTACAGCCCCTGACCTGAGGGCCTTTAGCAGGCTTAGTCTAAAGGACCAGGCCAGGGAAGGTACACTCACCTCACTTACCAGAGAGGGCCACTCTGCAGAGATGCCACAGGAATGGCCTGAGAGTCCATTAACTCCGTTCCCTGCTCGCTTACTTCCTGCCGATGCTGAGCTGAGCCCAAGTGGAAGCCGCAGAACAGAGTCCCTGGATGCTGTTCACACAGGTCGGCCTCCCGGGGGGCAGAGCCAGGCGGGCGAGGCCTGGAGGTGTAGACGGGACTGGCGCCTCCAAGAAAGGATGATGCGAGCAGGGAAGAAGTCAGTCTGTAAGATGCCTGCCTGTGAGTGACACACAGTAGGAGAGCAGTGAACATTCCCTCCCCAACCGCCCCACTCTCCAGCTCTCGCAGGGAAACCCACAGTCCTCAGCTACAGTCCCTAAGAGATGCCCGCGCGCGCACGCGCACAGAGCTCGCTCCTTGCTGGGCTAATTTTGTAGGTTTGCTTTTTAGCTCTTGGCTTAAGTGTTTACTCATTCCACATTCTTTTGTGAAGTTTTTAGCAACCACACTTCAGCCTGCCCTAGTCAAAGTTTTCCTGGCCCATCGGATACTGTCTGCACTAAATTAGTGGTTAACGTCTAATTATTTTGCCTCTTTCAACGGAAACATGTGTCAACATCATCTGCAATTACCAAAATAATTAAATATCCTTGTAGAAAAAAGAAAGGAAGATTCAGGAGCCTTAGTTTGCAGAAGGATTTGAATATCATGTACAATGCAGCAGATTTCCAGTTAGCTCCAGGAGTTTAATCTTTAGAAACAGCAGTTTCCTAGTTTACAAACAGCCGGGCATTTGTTAGCCAGTGCAACAGTAAACCTCGGCTTTCTCATCAGCTATGGCCTTCACCTTAACCCAAACCTAACCCTAACCCTATGCCTTATGATTGGCATAAAGGGTGCCAATCATTCCACTTAACTATGGGGCTAGCCATCTATTATTAGTCAGAGCACATACTTCTGGAATAATAAATGGAGTCTCAAAGATCTGAGTTTGATAAACCCTATAATGTGATTAACTCCTGTGTCTGTGTGACAAATGGGAAGATTATTCAGAACTGAATCAGAGAGGCTGATGTCCTCTCTGTACACTCGCACACCTCTCGCTCCAATGAAAATATATTTTTATATGAGAAATAAACTCCCAAGTAAGCCTTTGTTCTTAAATGTTCATCACTAGAGGTTGAACCCTGGTTGCTTTGACAAAATCAAGAGAGGAAAACTTGCTGGGCCTTTCTGTTGTGTCACTTTTCAGCCATATATGAAGGGAGAGGTTTTTGACAGGACTAGGTGCTGCAGTGAGATTGGAAATATAGGTCATCTTTACAATTATGTTCAGATGTGACTGGGAACAATGTCTCAGAGCCACAGCTGTTTTGGGCAAAAGCTTATTTCACAATGCAGGTGAAAAGACAAAATTCTGGCTTTCTGTTTTGCTCAATCTCTGCACATCCCAGGATGAGACATTTTGCAAGCTATAGTAACAACAGCAAAGGTGCTTGATCGGAGCCCCCAACAGAAGAAACTACCTTGACTTTCTTACTTCTCAATAGTAAATAATAAAGCACAGCTTTATTGGCATAATCTCTCAGTCATTTGGTGCAGAGACCTCAATGTGCTTTATCAACATTAACCTGCTAATCCCAACAAAAGCTTGACCGAGCCATTCCTGTCATCTCAGGTACAGTCACAGATAACTGCACATTGCAGACCATGCTTCAGGGCCAAACAAAGGGAGTTCTCGCCCCTTCCCAAATAGTGGGTATCAATATATCATCACTGGGGCATTAATGATGCTCCACCCTCAGCAGGGCTGAGTATCCAGGTGTCTCTGACCACATGAGGGAGAAGAAGCATGAGCTGGAGTAGGGACAGGCTGATTCTCCCAAGGAGAAATGCTTTCTGGAGCAGTGCATCGATCTAGAAAACACGTGGCGCGGTAGGCCAGGATTTGCAGCCTTGACTGCACACTGGAACCTCTTGGGGAGCTCTAGCAATCATTGGTGTTTGGGTCCCACCTTCAGGACTTCTGCTTTAATTGGCCAAGGTGGTGCCAAGGGCATGGGGAGTTTCTGAAACACAGGAGGTGTTTCTAAAGTAGAGCTGAGATTGAGAGCGCTAAAGTCCAGAGTTCCACTAGGAACTGTCACTTTCATAAGTTCTTGTTTTGAAAAAACCTAGTTTTGCTAGTGAACAGAGGGGTGTTTGATCTGAACGTTACAGTGGTATCGTTTCTCCCTGGCTGCCATCTGCCTTGCACTGGGGGTGGGACACTGGTGTTTTCAGACAGCAGGCACTGGCTTACTAAGAGGTGATCCAATAGATTGAGATGGTTGCAAACTGGCATTTTCTTTTGTCTTTTCTTTTTTTTTTTTGAGACAGAGCCTCAAGCTGTCACCCTGGATAGAGTGCCATGGCATCACAGCTCACAGTAACCTCCAATTCCTGGGCTCAAGCGAGTCTCTTGCCTCTGCCTCCCAAGTAGCTGGGACTACAGGCGCCCGCCACAACGCCCGGCCATTTTTTGGTTGCAGCCGTCATTGTTCTTTGGCAGGCACAGGCTGGATTCGAACCCGCCAGCTCAGGTGTACATGGTTGGCACCTTAGCCCATTGAGCCACAGGCGCCGAGCCGCAAACTGGCATTTTCATTTTTAAAAATAAATAGAATGGAATAGAAAACATCAGAGTCCTTTGTAGAGAATTACTTAGCAATAATTATTCTGTAATAATTTTGTAATCATACATAGCATTATTTGTTAAAATGTTTGTGTGTGGGCGCCTATGTGAGCTTATACTGGATCTTGATGTAAATTTTTATCTTAATGAAGATCATGGTAAAAAAGTGTAAAACTCTAATTTTATCCACTAATGCTAATTCTTGTAGAATGTAGCTCTTCTGCTTTACATAAGAATCTGGGGATCTGGATGCGAGATGGCAGTATGATGGACTCAGACAATTTTTGAAGATCAAATGTATAGTCTTAAAATAGAACGTGGACCTAAATACCCTGAAGCATCCACTTTTGTAAGGTTTGTAACAAAAATTAAAGTGAATGGAGTTAACTGTTCTAATGGAGTGGTGGACCCCAGAGCAGATCAGTGCCAGCAAAATGGAAGAATTCATATAGCATCAAAGTTGGGAGCTTCAGCACTCAACATGTCTGAAGAAAATATGAAACTCCCTCAGCCACCTGCAGGGCAGTGTGACAGCAATTAATCAAAGAGAAAAACCACAGGCCCCCTTTTTCTCCCAGTTGAATTAAGCAGTCTACATTTCCACAATAATAAACATTTCAGATTGGGTGGTGCCTGTGGCTCAGTGAGTAGAGCGCTGGCCCCATATATCAAGGGTGGCAGGTTTGAACCTGGTCCCGGCCAAACTGTAACAACAACAACCAAAATATAGCCGGGTGTTGTGGCAGACACCTGTAGTCCCAGCTACTCGGGAGGCTGAGGCAAGACAATCACCTAAGCCCAAGAGCTGGAGGTTGCTGTGAGTTGTGATTGCCATGGCACTCTACCGAGAGCGACAAAGTGAGACTCTGTCTCTAAAAATAAATAAATAAATGTTTCAGATACATCTTGTAGACCTCAAAGTACTGGAAAGGAAACTTTTTTCAAAAGCAATTTATCTCAAGAAACTATAAAATGTATAGTGAAATTATTTACAGTGTAAATGATACTATTTTTTTGCCCATTTGAAATATATAAATTGTGCCATAACAAATCAAGGTAGTTGAAATTCTGGAATCAACAAAGTACATTTGAATTGATTCCCAGCATTAACTGGTGGGGTGGATCTAACTCATCTGTGAAAAGACACACAGCCACCTGGCTGCTAATTATACAGCCTGGGGTCTCTGCCTTCTCTCCCTTTCCCCCCTCAAGCCATGCCCACCCTCACCCCTACCCCTACAGCAGCCTTCCAGCTTGGGGTGCTTGTTATAGCAGACTTGAAGGTTTCAGGTCACAGCCTGTGGACCACTGCTGGTTGGCAGTAGCACCTGTAGGGTACTCTGCCTGCACCCCTTGTTTCTTTAAGTCTGCGGGGATGCCCCCTGTCCAAGTCACCATCCGCAGTCACCAGGTTACTCGAACCTGTCAGCTCTCAAAGCCCTTAGTGCTTAAACTTGGAGAAAACCCATGTGAAGAAGTTTAAAACTCATTAAACTTCTTCACATGGGCTCTCATTTGGTTATCCTTGCAATCCATTTGGGTCTAATTTGGAATCTGACAAATGTAATAAAAATAACTTCAAATTCAGTGCATACTGTACTTTGGCGTTGGTGCTGCTGCTTCTCATGATCCTCAGCAGGGATTCAGAAAAAACTCTGGCGTGTACTGTAGATCCCCCAATTGGAACTCTTGACAAATTGCTGCATTTTTCCCACTTTCTGTTCAGGACCAATAAAGGCTAAAATGTGGAGGCTGCATATGAAAATAATAGGAATTTGGTTTTGTTGGGTGTTTTTTAAGTAAAAGTAAAGAAATCTGGGTCTCTGAAAGATGTTACAACTTTCTCCAAGGTCATTCAGATATACCAAGAGATGGCTCACAGTTCAAATCCAGACCTATGGGTCTCCAAAGCCCAGACTCCCTCCACTACACGGGATGTCTTTCCATCACCCAACACCCAGACTTACACCAGTGTCATTGGCATAGACTCCACTCACCTCAGTGCACAAACTAGAAAGAAGTCTAGCTATCAGACAAAGTAAATAATAACAACAATACTAACTACAAAAGGCCTTTCCCTTTTAAACATCTACCAAGTGAAGAAGGCTCACTTGTTTTATGCCAGAACTTCTCAGCCTTGAACCAGGAGTGCTTTCTCAGCTGAAGCCTGGTCCTCTCTCTGCCTTATCAACAGGAAGTTGAAGAGAAGTGATATTGTCCTGCTGGTGATAATCACATATGTTGGTGCAGATGCTTCTTGGGTCACACATAAGGTGGACAGAGTCACAACATATTAAAGTGGTAACAGCTCTGTCCTCTGCAGAAGCATAAGCCTCCTACATTCAAGCCCATATGGTGAGTCCTGAGTATACTGAATGCTTAGAGATTTTTTAAAAGTAAATTTTATTTTCCTGTCTCATACAGGCAGACAAGAAGATAAGCTAAAAGGGCATAGTGCATTGAATTTTCACAAAGTGGATGTACCCACGTAACTTCGCCCACATCAAGAGAGAACATAGCAGCAGCACCCTAGAACCCCCCCACTCTCATTCTCCCTCCTTGTCACTACACCCCTCCAAGAGCAGCTGCTAACCATACTTTTTGCCAACTAAAATTATATGTAAGTGGAATTATACTATTTTTTACTCTTTTATGTTGGGCTTCTTACATTCAGTATTATATTTGAGAGATTCGCTCACACTGTTAAGTGTATCATTTGTTCATTTCCATTGATGCATAATGTTCTATGGAAGTAATAGATATCCACTGATTAATTGGTTCGTTTATTATGGCCACTTGAAGAGTTTCCAATTAGAGACTGAGTATTTCAGTGCTACTGTGAATATTCTACTATACATCTTTTGGGTAGCATATGTTCATAGTTCTGTTCGCTATTTACTAGTCGTGGAATTTTTGGGTCAAGGGCATATATATGTTCAGTTTTAATAGGTCCAGTAAAAGAGTTTTCCAATGTTGTACATTTGACCTTCCTACCAACAGTATAAGGACAGTTCCAGTCACTTTACCTCTTCCCCCAAACTTGCTGTTTTCTTTTTCATTTTAGCCAGTGTGTGTGTATGTGCCTATTTGGTGTTCATCGCATATTCTTTTTGAAACTCAATTTTGTGGAGGTATAATTACATACAAAAAAGGCAATTCACTTAACAGACACTATTTGATGAGCTCTGAGAGATGTACACACCAGTAGAATCGCTGCCACAATCAACACACAGGATAGTTACAAATCCCAAAAGTTTTCTCAGGGCCCTTCTGCATTTTCTAGGAGATGCTCTGGAAGAGGAATGGGCTCCCTTCCTGGCCCTGGGCACCTCAGTGACCAGTCTGCAGCAGAGCAGGTTTCTGGAATACTTTCCTGCGGGGCTGTGCAGTCTCTCCCGTGCTGGGCTCCCACAGAACACAGTTTTTCCTATATCTTGACAAGGGCAGCATTGGCAGGAGACCCAGGTAGCATAGCGTTAATTACATTTAATCTTAATTGATTTAAACTTATATGTAAGGAGAACATGTTCCAGCTCCATCCATGTAAAAATGAAAGAGGAAAAGTCACCATCTTTCTTTAAGGCTGCATAAAAGTATCTCTAGCATGAAAGAAAAAGTATCCAATGTATACACCCCTAATATGAGACAAATTCTGTTCAAGTGAAGGCTACAACCCATTTATTGCACAGGAAGACGGGGAAAGGGGAGAGGGAAGGAAGGGAAGGGAGAAGGTGGGGGGAGATGGGACAAAGGGTGAGATCACATGTGTGGTACATATTCGAAGGGTCAGGAGAAAACTTCTAAATACGGATCAAAAATGTTTCATATAGTAAACGAGAAAATATCATGAATGTTATGTCAATCAGGTTGATAAAATATCTCAGATTGCATGTGAAGCTCCCACACTGTACCTCATGATTGAACTAATGTACACGGCTATGATTCAATAAAAAAAAAACAAAACAATAAGATACTGTTATACCTCTATTAAAATGGCCAAAATCCAAAACACTGAAAATAAAATAAATAAATAAATAAATAAACTTATATGTAATATTTGCATAGACCTACTGGCTATTATATTGTGCAAGACACGCATAGTTTTTACTAAGTTTCTTTCAGAATTGTTGTGAGTTAAGAGTTATGTGGCTTTTTCCTCTATTGCGTAAATGAATTTCATGACCTATAAGTTTCTCAGCAGCAAATTCTTGACTTATTCAGAACTTTTCCCTATGCCTTTTCAATCAGGAAAACAGAAGACAGACTCTGCATCCCAATAGTCTGGGGACCACCCCTCTCTCGGCCAAATGCTAACAGCAGTGCTCACATGGCAAGTCCTTGATTCTTTCCTTGCTTTAGGTTGAAGCTTCCAGGTTTGGAAGTCAAACAGACGCTGAGTGAGTTTCATCTCTGGATCTTCTTGTCCATGTCACAGTGAGCAAGCCCTTAGTCTCTCTGAGCTCCAGCTTCCCCCTCTGCAAGAGCAGGATCATAAGGTCTATTTCATGAGTGTCTGGCTTCCCACACTCTCTTCACCTGTTGAATGGTGGGTGCTACAAACACCTGCACTCCACAGGGGTTCTTCTGTCCTACAAACCCTGTGGGACATGCAGAGCATCACCATAAAGGCCAAGAGTTGTTCCCTCCATTAAAATGAGTAGGGGAAGAAATTGTAGCTTCTGCCACCCAAGGCCAGTGCAGTAAAAGTCCTTGTGGGTCTCTGTGGGCTTTGTCTTACCCATGGAACTGAGAAATGCTTTTGCTAAGTGCCATCAGCAGAGGTGCCTGCTGTCTTGCCACGAGGAGAAACAAAGACTTGGGTCAGACCCATGATGGAGCACATTCCTTTCTCTTTCATGGCCCTAGGCTCTAAGGAGGCCCAGGGCAGGGACTCTGTTTGCTCAGATCTCATGATATCTTCCCTTCCAAGGACCTAGACAGGGTTTATGCTGGGCAGAACAGGTCTGAGAGCTCTGACTATTCTAAGGCTTTTCCCTGTGACAGCTGGTGCCAAGCAGGTGCTGGAGGAGGAGGGTGCTCCTTTGTGAGGAATGGGAGAGAGAGGAAATGGTAGGTGGGTACGGCCAGGAATTGTTAAACCACTTAATCTTTGCAACAAGAAACAACATTACTATCTCTAAGGTTTAAAAAGGAATACAGCTTATCTGAGGTCACACAGCTAGCTGAGATTTGTGCTCAGGTCACTGTGGCTCCACATAAGTATGCTCTTGACCATGATGTAATATTACCCCTGTTTCCATGTGGATTCCTACTTAATGTCCTGAAAACTCTGAAAGGTAAATGCTATTGCCTTTCATAGATGGGAAATGGATTTGGGCTTCTGCAGAACACAGTTTTTCCCATATCTTGACAAGGACAGCATTCACAGGAGACCCAAGTTGTTTAGGAAACAACATTTCCCAAATTCAGAGGTCTAGAATCCTAGTAGGACTAGGATTTGTAATCAGGTTTGTTTGATTTTATTTATTTATTTATTTATTTATTTCAGAGAGACTCACTGTTTGGCCCTCAGTAGAGTACAATGGAGTCAGAGCTCACAGCAACCTCAAACTCTTGGGCATAGGTGATTCTCTTGCCTCAGCCTCCCACGTAGCTGGGACTATAGGCATCTGCCACAATGCCTGGCTATTTGTTTTTATTGTAGTTGTCATTGTTGCTTAGCTGGCCTGGGCTAGGTTTGAACCCGCCACCTCTGATGTATGTGGCTGGCACCCTAACCACTGATATATAGGAGCGGAGCCTGATTTTATTTTTTTTTTAATTCCACATGCAGGACTATCTTCATCATATTTTACCTGGTAATAAGGAAGATATTGATAGCTAAAATCATCAAATACCTACTGTGTACCAGGCATAGTTCTATGCATTTTACATGTTGTAATTCATTTTATCTTCACAAAAACACATAAAATATTTTGCAATATCATTCTCATTTACAGGCAATGAAACTAAAGCGCAGAATGATTATTTCCCAACGTTGCATTATAAATAAGTAAAGAACTTGGGGTTTGAACATGAGCAGCAATCACTGTGTTAGAGGCAACCCCAATGTCAGGACACTCTACATAGATGGACAAATTTTGGGACTACTCTAATGTATCTGGGCAGAGTTGAAAGCCACAGTGTGAAATAAACATTGAAGAAAGAAATAGGAAAAAAGGACAGAAGAGCAGCAAATTCGTTAGCTAAGAAGGATTGTCATGGTTCTTTATGGTCCACAAAATGGGTTTGCTTTGATTCTAATGTACTGGCCTTGCTGTATCCATAGTGGAAATCACCCAAGTCTGGAATTGACATGAGAAGTTGATTTATTTTCCTTCTTTGTTACAGCAATTCAGTGCAATTTATTTAGGACCACTGTCTCCCACTCAGAGGGAAACTCATAAGGCAAACACATTAATCTTGGGAGATAGTATCTTGGATACCAGAGGTTTGGATAATGAGATTGTCGCTCTCAGTGGGCATAGTCTGTTCATAAGCAACAAAGGAACTTATCAGATTCTAATAACCCTTAGAACATAGTATTCAAACTACTGCACACAAAGACGTTTGCAATGTTCAAAGAAAATTCCATAACCTAGGCTCTGGAATGTGTGGAAGTCCAATGTGCATTTTCCATCCATAGCCGAAAGACCACTTCTCTCTTTAGCAGCCTGACTAGAACATTTTTTACAGATTTTCTAAAAGTTCTTCATTAAGGAAAATCTGGAATTAAAACCCAAGAGCAATGTGACTCTGAAATCATCCAGGTTTGGATTCAAAGTCAAGACCCATCAAATATATTGGGTAAGTTTCTACTGATTAGTACACTTATAAGTTGAACCCTTCAAACAATGAACAACTTTTAACCGGTAGTGTCCTTTGTCCATATCTCTAAGGTCAGAGAGTTCAGAGGCCTCCAAGCTCCTCATATAAGGATGGTTCAGATGATAAGGAAGCCTTGGTGCAAAAGCTCAAGCTTAAACACCCTCCTACTTAAAGGTGATAAATCCTTTGGGATTAGTAACTCTCCTGCTGCATCCTCTGGTGAACCCCGAGATGTATCTCTGTCTTGGACAAAAACAGTAGAGCATGCATTCAGATAGAGATGCTCAGAGAAAGTTACTAAGCCCAGTGGTCAAGCTCTCTTGGGTCTAAAAATCACCAGATGTCCACAAACAGCTATTGCAATTCAAAGATACTAGGAGTCATGCACCACTCTTTGGTACTCTTGCTCCCAACGTGAATTCTGCATTGTTCAGCTCCAGTCCACCATCTTGATTTCATGGCTCCAACCCACACTTCTGTTTCTGTGAAATACCTCACGTTTTCCACTGCAGCCTGAAATCAGTGACTTTACTACCATAGACATCATCTATCCTTGACCTCAGAGAGTGTCCATGCAGGTATATTCCAGGTTGCTTTGACCAATGGCCATTTTTACTCAACTCAGTGGCTTTTTGCATAATGTTCCAAGGACTCTCCCTTGGGTCACAGAGCTCTGGAAAATCCTGTGGCCCCAAAGATTTTCCTCAAAGGCTGTCATTTGGCAACTGGGGGCAAAGAAGGCCAAGTAGGTAAGACCCCAGGCTCAATCAGAGGTCTATTTTTAACTGAATTGTGTTACATTGGGTTTGAACAAGAGGATCTTGATGCTATTAATACAATGAAATGATTGATAAGAGTGATCTAAGGGAGAAGGGAGGGCTGGAGGGAGGTCAAGTCGTCCTATTCACTCCTCCTCCTGAAAGTACCATGGTCACCTACGTCTGCTTCCAAACATGAAGTTGTAGTTAGTCTTTCCTCTCATCTTCTCATTGTTGCATGTGTTGTTGGATTTCTCACTGTCCCTTCAGCCCACCTCATGTTTCCCTCCCTGCCTTTGTACCTCTCTTCAAGCCATTCCCCAGCCCAACTGGCTCTCTCCTGACACAATCATTCTGCTCTCAGCACAGGGCACATATACCCCTGCTCTGAGCACAGAGCATGCATTTTCAGCCTGGGATTTTAATCAATTCTGTGGGCCTCCTTTTCCTAACCTTTAAGAAGGGCATAATGCTATTTAACTCACACATTTGTTGTAATAACTGCAGAAATGCTATATATTAAAGTGCTGAGTAGCTCCTTCACTGTATAGACATTTTAACCCGTTCATGGCTCTTGCCTGCACAGCAGCAATCGCCTCCGTCACTGTCACAGGGTGGAGATGGACCTCAGGAACAGCTTACTAGATATAGCTATTATTTACTGAGTACCACATGCAAGGCACGGGCTGCAGCATTTTATATTTCCTTTCCCATTTAGTCCTTATAAGAAATCCAGAAAGATGTTCCATTTATTAGCCCTGTCTTGAAAATGAGAAAACTGAGTCACAGAAAGCTTATGTAACTTGCCCAAGATTATACAGATAATAGAGTTGGGATTCAACCCGGGTAGGATGGCTCCTGAACCCAAACCCTTATCTTAATGCTGTATCACCTTTAGTAATTGACTATTAAATATTTGTTATGTGCTGAGGGTTCAGCTCAAAGTTGCAAACTAAAATAAAATCTTATGCCCCCCAGCTGACTGAATGGACCCCCTCTTGGCTGAGGGGACTCCAGAAATACACTAAACCTGAATTGCTGATCATGAGAAGGGAGGTCAGACAGGCCTCATCATGCTGCATCCCTTCTTAGAGATATCCTTTGTAGTGCATTAACAGGCTGAAGGCTATGCAAACAAAGCTTAAACCACACCTGCAGGTCCTCAATTTACTTAACAGATCTCTTGAGTCTTGTGTTTGTCTAGTAGCTGGTCTCTAATTAACAGACTTTCTTAACTTAAAAACATCCAAGCCTTTAAACAACACTTCATTTCTTTAAACAGTTACAAATCAAAGAACCTTTAAACTCCCCTCCCCCACTTTGAGATGTCCCACCTTTTGGGGCCAAATGAATGTATACCTTCCACGTATTGATTTATGACCATATATGTAATTCCTGTCTCCCTGAAAGGTATCAAACCAAACTCCAGCTAAATCCACAGCAAGTCCACTTGCTCAAAGCTTTTTGGGCATGGCTCTGAGCCATGGTCCTCAAACTTGGCTCAGAATAAACCTCTTTAAATTACGGTATTTTGCAGTGTTTGGGTTATTTTCTGTTGACAAGATGTGGGTCTCAGAGAAGATTCAGGATCCCCCATAGAAGTAGACCAAACTCAGTGCCAGGTACTGGTGTGGCCCTTCTTTGGGCCCCTCGACTCTGAGCTTCTCCTTGGGTGGGTGATAAGTCCTTCTAAGCTCCATTCTTTTTTTCTTTTAATTTTTATTAAATCGGCTCGGCACCTGTGGCTCAGCAGGCTAAGGCGCTAGCCACGTACACCTGAGCTGGTGGGTTCGAATCCAGCCCAGGCCCGCCAAACAACAATGACGGCTGCAACCAAAAAATGGCTGGGTGTTGTAGTAGGTGCCTGTAGTCCCAGCTACTTGGGAGGTGGAGGCAGGAGACTCGCTTGAGCCCAGGAATTGGAGGTTGCTGTGAGCTGTGAAGCCACAGCACTCTATCCAGGGTGACAGCTTGAGGCTCCCTCTCAAAAAAAAATAAAAATA
>CAUYON010041627.1:0-12752 GCA_963573935.1 Arctocebus calabarensis | reverse complement strand
AAAATGGAGACTTTACAGCCTTTGTATTAACCTGGATGGAAGTGGAACACATTATTCTTAGTAAAGCATCTCAAGAATGGAGAAGCATGAATCCCATGTACTCAAGTTTGATATGAGGATAATTAATGACAATTATTGACACAGTGGGGGTGAGGGAAGGGGAGAGCAGAGAGAGAAAGAATGAGGGAGGGGTGGAGAAAGGAAGAGCAGAGAGAGGGAAGGAGTGAAGGGGGTGTGTCTTGGTGTGTGCCACACCTTTTGAGGGCAAAACACGATTGTAAGAGGGACTTTACCCAACAAATGCGAGCAGTGTAACATGGTTTCTTGTACCCTCAATGAATCCCCAACAATAAAAAAAAAAAAAAAAAGAGGAAATTGAAAGTTGATTGTGTTCAGATGGTTCGTGGAATGTTGACTTATTCTGACAGTGATAGTGGCCAAGCTCACGAGAGAAGTGTTTTGTATGCCAGCCAGGTTGTTCACTAGCTCACAGTCAGAGGAAGCATGGACAGCTCTTCTGGAAGGGCCCGAGAAGGCAGGGAACACAAGAAAGATGAAGTCAGGTGGACAGACCAGTGTACAGAGAGTGAGACTCTCTCCTTACTGCTTTGTTTTAGTGAAGTAGAACTCAAGGCCATCATCTGCCAGTGAGAAGGGGGAAAGGTTGTTGGGAGTATGACCTGGGGGGTGAGTGGCAGAAGGAGCAATGACACTAGGATGATCAAGGAACCAAAAGGTTGAGATAACAGAAGGATTTTCTGTGAGAAGATGAAGATGACAAGAACTGTGAAAAGACCAGTGATGGAGAAACAGAGTGAGCCATGAGCTGCATTTTTCAAGAAATGCCCAGTGAGATACATCTCTATAGCAGATTACAGTAAGGAGGGGGATTGAGTGCTATACTGACAAGGCAGAAATTTCAAATTGCTATAAGTTTTTTTTGAGATGGGAAGAACAATCTGGAAGCAGCATTAAGAAACAAGAAAGGTTATTACATCTGCTGGCCTCATAGGAATTTGAGAGAGAAAAGAACAACCCATGAAAGAATCTAGGAGAAGCAGCATCCTCAAGGGAACCCAGATTTCAGATACAGCAGTTTCCAGGGAACATTTTGCATAAGATGTCAAGGATGCCTGTGGATTTTGCTGATAATGATTGGGGGCACTAGAGAAGAGAGAAGAGTAAGAAAGGTCAGAGTTGGCTGAGAACATAGGACAAACCAAGCCATGTGGAAATGACCATGTGGGTGATGAGGGATGACCTGGGAATCTATATTAGGAGCATATATATATATTTTGAGGAAAGTGGGGGCAACAAAATTTAGCTTTATTTGCACCATTGCAATAACATTAACATGCACTAACACCAACAGACTGGATCAGTGCTGTCACTTTGGATACAACTTATATCAAATTTGTTGTATAAGTGTAAGTTTTATCACTTGGGCCACCTTCATTAATGCTGACCCACTAGATTTGAAATAATTGTGAAGGGTTTTTAGTTCATTACTATGTGGTTTGGGGGGTTCAGTTTTATTGAGGTGCAATTTGTATTATAATATCCATCTTTTTGAATGTGTTTTGATAAATGCATACAAAGCCAAATCAAGATGTAAAACAATTCTAAAAGCTCCCCAAGCCGTTCATACTTGTAGTGGATACCATTCCTGCCCTCGGCACTTGGTGTCTGCTAATCAATACATTGTTCCTATAACGTTGTTTTTCCCAGAATGACCACTAAATGGAATCATACAGTAGAAGGTCTGGATTTTGTCATTTTCCAAGGTGCTATTGAAATTCATTTTTTAAATATGTGGCAATTTGTTTCTTTTTCTTGCTGAATTATCTATTCCATGATATGAATTTGTTATGAATTTGATTATTCATACCATGATAATTCATGATATCAATTATCTATGCCATGATATGAATTTAGCAGCTGAAGGACATTTGGGTTGTTACTAGTTAAACCATTACAGACATTCAGTTTTTGTAGGGACATTATTGGACTGTATGGGAGGTTTAACTACTAAGAAACTGCCAAAACATTTTCCAAAGTGTAAATGTCATTTTTCATTCTCACCATCAACACAGGAGAACTTCAGTTTCTCTGCATCCTTTCCAATGTTGGTATGTTCAGTGTTTTTCTTTCATTTTTATTTTTATTTATTTATTTATTTAGAAACAGAATTTTACTATGTCACCCTCAGTAGAGTGCTATCCTGTCACAGCTCAACCTCAAACTCTTGGCGTTAAGCCACTCTCTTGCCTCAGCCTCCCAGTAGCTAGGACCACAGGTTCCTGCCACAAAACCTGGCTGTTTTTTTTTGTTATTGTTGTCATTGTTGTTTAGCTGGCCCTGGCTAGGTTCAAACCTACCAGCCCTGATGCATGTGGCTGGTGCCATAACCACTGAGTAACGGATGCTGAGACATTATTTTTATTTTTTATTTATTTTATTCAGCCAAGTGAGTGGTTAGTGTTGTATTATGCTTTTAATTTACATTTTTCTAATGACTAATGATATTGATCATCTATTTTCTTATTTGCCATTTGTATGGTGAAATGTCTATGCAAATTTTTTGCCTACTTTTAGAAGTATCTTTTTCTTATTACATTTTGAGAGTTCTTTACATATTCTACATACAAATTCTAGATATCTCTCATGCCTTTAACAAAAAAACAATAGATCTTATTTTACATAATAAAACCTTACATCCTTACATGGATTTATTTCCAGGCTCTGTCTTCTGTTCCATGAGTCACGGGCTGCATTTGTTTTGCAGTGAGGTCTGTGATCAATAGGCTGATATGGGTACCCCCATATTGAGTGAATGGAATGATTCTGGGGCTGAATCCAGGTCCACAGAGACGAGCCTGCTACTAGGGAACAGTCCTTCCTGGTCAAAGTGGCTTTCCTTCACCTTGAGTTCCACTGGGGTGTTGCCATCCTCTACTTGGATCCCGAAACTCCTAAAAAGGCATTTTTGTCAATGGCTACTTGCCAAATCAATGATTCTGAGATAAGAATTTGGATAATGACTATTCTGTCATCTTGCTAATTGTCATTCTCTGATATGTCTTTCGAAAATACTTTATTTAAGGCCGGACACAGTGGCTTATGCCTGTAATCCCAGCACTCTGGGAGGCCAAGGTGATTGAATTGCCTTAGCTGATAGGTTTGAGACCAGCCTCAGCTAGAGTGAGACCCCAGTCTTTAAAAGTAGCCCAGCATTCTGGTGGGCACCTGTAGTCCCAGCTACTCGGGAGGCTGAGGCAAGGGAACTGCTTGAGCTCCGGAGTTTGAGGTTGTGGTGAGCTATGACAACACAGCACTCTACCAGGGTGACAAAGTGAGACTCTGTCTCAAAAAAATCCAAAACAACAACAAGAAAGAACAACAAAACCCCCAAATACTTTATTTATTTCTGTATATGATTTTGATTATAAGTTGGTTGAAATTATGGGATCTAAGCCAAGATTTTAATTATTATAAGTTGGTTGAAATTTGCATCATGACCCAAAATGTAGTTTCTCTTACTGAATGTCCCTGTGTCTTTGAGAAGAAAGGCTAGTCTGATATGTGTTTTGTTTAACAAATACCAAGTAGCTCAAGTTGGTTGCGAGTTTTGCTTAGGTTCTATATTCTTACCAGCTTTCTTTCTATTTGCTTTTTTAATTACACAGAAGAATATTTAGATTTTCAATTATAATGTTGGATTTATTCATTTCTTCTTTTAGGATTATTTTAAATGTCCATTTTATTTATTTACAATACTGGTTTATGATTTTCACTTCTTTCTAAAAAATGATTTTATCTTATATCCTAGGATTGGCAAGCTATAGAGGTATCTCTAAGTGCAGTCTACCTTTATATAATATGTACTATTACTCCTCTTTATGAATATTTTAAGTATAATGATATAATTCTAATTCTAGATAATATTGTGATCTATTACATATGCTATAAATGCACAGTAAATTTGTACTCTTATTACTTTATTTATTTTCAGTATAACAAAGAAAATTTTTATTTAAGAACAAAGAGAAAGTTTAGAGCACTTCCAAAGAGGGTTGGAATTGGGTCCCCCTCTTGACAGAGAAGAGGTGACAGAGATGGAACCACAAAGGCTGGCAGGGGTATAAATAGTCTCTCTCTTTCCATTTGAAATTGGTTGCAACTCTTTCATTGGCCTCTCTGTGTCTCAGGGCATTATTGTCCATTTCTGTGGTCATTGGTTATTTAGGTTACATCACACCCACGTTCTTTTCCTTTTTTGGCAAGAACTTCTGAGTGGGGAATATTCCTATGGTCCTTCAAGGCTTCCTTATTTAGCAGGCCAAGCTTTCCTCCAATCCCCCTTGAAGCCCCGTTATTATCTTAGTGTCCCTTCTCACCACCCCCTCTAGGAGATATGGTTCTGAAATCTGGAAGGGAAGAATGAACAACAACAGTTCTTGGCTACTTCCTGCTGTCAGAAAAGGGACATTGGCCTACCTATCAAGGTCCTTCCTTAGATTTCCTACTCTAGAGGTTGAAGGGGTCAGAAGTTTGTGGCCACTTGCTCAACAGTTTCCATCAGTATTTGTTGGAGTCCCTGCATTACCATCACCTTAATGTGGAACTGCTGGAGCCTGGAAGACACAAACTTAACAGTGAGATTGAACAGGCAGGGGCCAAACATCAAGGAAAAGATGGTCATAATTATGGGCCAATGAAAGGATATAAAAAGAAAAGTTTGTCTAAATCAGGTATTTCCAAGGCAGGTGCATTTAAATGAGCCTGTTTCAAGATTTAGAAGGCTTTGTCTTGTTCCCTACCCCATGTTAGCCCCTCCGTCATACAGAGGCTTAGCCAGCTCTCCATCTCCGGGAAGCCATATTTGGCAGTACCCTGTCATTCCTAGGAAATCTCTGAGTTGTTTTGTAGAAGGGCTAGTGAGGGAACACACTGTCTTGACTCCTGCCAGGGGAAAAATCAAAGCCTAATGAAGTAACTTCAAGTTTTCACAATTGAGTCCTTTCCTTTAACATCTTAAATCCTTCCTCCTCAAGTAAATATAACACCTATCTAGTGTCCTCAACAGAAGATTTCTATAAAGGACTATAAATTACTAAGTCCTCTATATACTGCAAAAGGTCACTCAGAGGAGCCAAATTCCACTCTCTGAGAAGCTTCCTCAGAGCATTCCTCCAAATTCCCAGAGTATCTTGGAATCCTTGGGGAAGTATTAATTCCACATTAATTGGGTAGAATGCCTAGTGTCAAGGTCTGTTCATTCAAAAGCAAAAAGTGGCTGGGGATTTTTTTTTTTTTTTGCTCATCAGCTTTCATTAGTTTTTGTGTATTTAATGTGTGGGCCAAGACAACTCTTATTCTTCCAATGAGCAACAAAGAAAAAAAAGGTTGGACACCCAACCTTTAAACCAGTTCCAAAGACCTGCAGTGCTTTGTTTAAATCCAAGTTTCTAACTTGTATCATATTCATACATGAAAATTTTTCTTTAGCACTTTATAGTATATTTCTGTTGGCAATGAATTTTCTCATGATTGTCCAAAAATAATTTTTACCTTCCTTTTTGAAGAATATTTTCACTGTGTATAGAATTCTCAGTTGCAAGGCTTCCCCCCTCTTTTATCATATCTTCTTACTCTAGTGCTTTCTTATGAGAAAGCTGTTGTTAATTTTACCCTTCTGTAAACTTACCATTATGTAATTTGCCTTTTTTCTATGGTTGTTTTTAAGAGTTTCTTTTTCTTTTTGCTTTTCACCATCTTGTATATGACATGTGTGTTTCCAAATTTATTTATCCTGCTTGTGAATGAGATTTGTGATTTGATGTTTTTTAATAGTTTAGGAAAATTCTTGACCACCGTCTCCTCAAATATATATATATATATATATATATTTTTTTTTTTTTTGTAGAGACAGAGTCTCACTTTATCGCCCTTGGTAGAGTGCCGTGGCATCACACAGCTCACAGCAACCTCCAGCTCCTGGGCTTAGGCGATTCTCTTGCCTCAGCCTCCTGAGTAGCTGGGATCACAGGCACCTGCCACAATGCCCAGCTATTTTTCTGTTTTTGGAGTTTGGCTGAGGCCAGCTTTGAACCTGCCACCTTCGGTATATGGGGCTGGTGCCCTACTCAATGGGCCACAGGCGCCGCCCCGTCTCCTCAAATATTTATTCTGTTCCATTCTCTCCCTGTTTCCTTCTGGCTTTCCAATTGGTATATGTTAGACCATTTATGTTGTACTTAGCCCCTTAATCTGCTTGTGTTGCTTTAACAGAATTACCACAGATTGCATAATTTATAGAGAAAATAAATTTATTTCTCAGACTTCTATAAACTGGAAGGTCAAAATAAAGGTAGCGGCAGTTGTTTTCTGAGAGCTGCCTCCTCCTTAGGGGGGAGTGCTGTGTTTTCACCTGCAGAAGGCAGAAAGGCAAGACAAGGACAAACTCTTCATCAAACCCTTTGGAAGGAGCCCTAACCCATCCCTCAGGGAGAAGCACTCCTAGCCTACTCACCTCTTAAAGGCTCCACCTCTTAATACTATCACATTGGCAATGCCAAATTTGGGAGGGGGACCATTCACCTCACAGCCTCTTTGGACGTTCTTTACCATTTTATTCACTCTTTCTCTTTGTGTTTCAGTTAGGGTAGTTTCTATTTATCTATTTTCAAGTTTACTGATTTTTTCTTTTTTTCTCTTTAGCAGCATTGTGTCTACCAAAGTGACAGTTGAGGGCCTTCTTTATTTCTGTTACCATGTATTAGTAGCATTTCTATGTGACTATTAGATTTTTAACCTTTCTCCTGAAATACAACACATTTGTGCACACCGACCACTTTTTTTGGCTAGAGCCTTTAATGTGTTTATTCCAGTGATTTCAAATTCAGTATGTTCTACCTCAACCTGTGGGTCATCTCTTATTTTGTTCATTTTTTTTTTTTTTTTTTGTAAGTGGGTTGTATTGTCCTTGATTTGTGTTTGATCATTTTCTACTGAATGCTAGATAGTGCGTATGACAGTAGAGGGTAAGAAACATCGATCTTCAGCTAACCTGTAACTATGAGGCGTTAGGTCATTCTGCTCAGAAGTTGAGCCGGGATCGGATTTTGCTGTTACTAGAGGTTCATTCACTACATCTCTGTCTTCAAATTCTTCTAGCATTACCTTGTGTTCAGGGGGAGGTCTGGTTTTCCAGTGGATTTTTCTTAATATTACTACTCCATCCTTATCATTAGACCTCTCTGTCCCCTATATTTATTTCAGAGAGAGTTTGTCTCCATTCTTACTACCACTACGTTAGTACACTGCTGTTGCTAATTTAGTTTTTGCTAGCATGGGGTAGGGATGGGGGGAGATTTTCTCTGCTTCAGAGAATGCTTTTAGAGAATCATGGAGAAGAATGACTGCAATGGTACAAGTGTTCTTTGTGTCTGCAATTCCCAGGAGTTCTATATTCTCATATTGGCCCACTCTTGGACTTTAAGAATTTATAACAATTTTTAACTAAACTTGTCTTACTCACTTCTATGCAGGCAACCCTGGCTTCTTTCTATGCTCATGAATAAGCCCATTCTCATAATCCCTTTCTTCTTGAAGATATGTGTCTTTTCTTAAGCTTTTAGATAGTTAGATACCCTGTAACTTTAGTTTTCTAGGTTCAAGAAAAATTAATAGTTGTAGTATATACAGATTTTTCTAATTATAGGGTAGGACATTGTTTCTACATTTGTATCTTCCAGAATAAGCCAGAAGTCAGTATAATGTTTTTGTTTTTGTTTTTGTTTTTTTGAGACAGAGTCTTATTATGTCACCCTCTATAGGGTGTTGTGGTGTCACAGCTCACAGCAACCTCCAACTCTTGAGCTTAAGTGATTCTCTTGCCTCTGCCTCCAAAGTAGCTGGGACTATAGGTGCCTGCCACAATGCTGGGCTATTTTTTGTTGCAGTTGTCATTGTTGTTTAGCAGGCCTGTGTCAGGTTCGAACCCACCACCCTCGGTGTATGTGGCTGGTACCGTAACCACTATGCTATGGGTGCTGAGCCCAGTATAAGCTTTTTAAGTAAGAAAATTTTCATTAGCATTTTGTGCTTTTATTTATACCAGAATGGCTGTTGAAATATGTTGACCCTAACTATTTTGATATTTATTCTGATGAAAAATAGTGTTTGGTTCATAGAGCTCTGAGCCTAGCCCATGTAATTTCAAAAAGGAAGCAACCGCACATTCTAAGAAGGTGATTATTCACGAAAGAGCCACCCTTCAGGCAGTGAATTGGCCCTATAGCTACTGCCCCCTATTTCCTAGCAAATTATGAGTATAATGAGTCACAGGCATATTTCTAAATATATCAACAGCCCTACATAGTGTTTGAGAGGCACACTCATCAATTATGGTCATGGGAAAGGGCATAATAATCCTGGCTTTCATCATCATTTAGCTCTCTCCCCCCTTGGGTGTGTTGAAATGCTGTAATTGTTCAGTTAGAAGCATTGTTCATTTTTGAGGACTACTTACTGGAAATGAGTAAAATATCTGAGGAAAGTCATCCCATTTAAATGCCTATTTCCTCGTTCAAAAGCTTTTTGTTTAATAAAGTTTCTCAAAAACTCTTCTGTGAGATTCACCACTGCATTCCTTCTAAACCATTGATTAGAATCCACAATTTCTATTGAAGAAAAGATTCACTGTGGCCTTGGATGCCAGCCATTTTCACTGAATTCCCCTCTTACGCTTTTGCTAATAACAAAAGCAGTGTATTCTCAGTACTGTGTTTTTTGTCTCCAGCATGGTGGGTATTTCTGAAAGTGTAACTCTGGCAGCATTGAAGTCTTCTGACCATAACATCTTCTGACATCTCAATGTAGCTCTAAAATTGGGTGGAATCTTACAGAAAATTATCCTAGAAATTAGATGTGGATAAGAGAAATTTGTTCTGAATCTCATTACTTGGAATAATTTTCCTTTTTACCCTCCCAAAAGCAATCATTCTGACAATCCTCCATAGCCTATCTAAGTAAAATCAGAAAATATTTCAAAATTAAATATTAAAGATATTCTAAGTCAATGTTCTTAACCCAGTATTTTTAAATTTTATTTTCCCCTTGATAAAAGGAACCAAGCAATTAGTGTTTTCCTTTGCTAACTTTTAGTCTAAAAATTATACAGATTTGTCAAACTTCAGTAGATTATATATTAGAATAATTAATTTCAGTAACTTGTGTCCTGCCCATATTTTGGCATATCAGTGTTTCTTTGAAAATTGAACTATAAACTATAGAGATATAGAATTTCAAAATATAAGCTGTACCTTTTTGTCTGCTTACAATTTAAAATGCAAACATTTCTCCTCCAATTTGGAGGGTTTTTTAAAACGTACCTCACCACTTATTGTTATTCATTCTCCACATATTGACACTAACAATGCATGGTGAAATTCTTAAGCTACAAGTTTAAGATCACCCACAGCTCTGTGAAGGTCTGGAACCACATCATAAGCCTTTGACACAAAAGTAGAACATATTTATTTTGGAAGAAAAGCGACATCAGTGAAGACCAAACCATTTGGACATATTTTTGTTTGTACTAGAACTAAGTTAATCAAGCCAAAAAAGATTGCCTAGCAACACTGGACTTTAAAAGATTCCATAACAAAAAATAAGCCACAAGAAGGATAAGATAGAAGACAGCCCAAATCTCATCCAGATAAGAGTCACAGTCTGTAAATGGAGCTGCCTTTAATACTAAAGAGAAAAAGTAAAAAAGAAACTAGTTAAATTTAGAAGAACTAAGTTAAGATAAGATAACATATAGTGAGTCCCTGCTAGATATCAGATCCTGCCATGGGGCATTACATACATCTCATTTAATTCTCACAAACCTGATTATCTCTATTTATGAAGAAGCAGAGCAATGCAGTTGAAGACCATTCAACTCTTAAAATCTAGCATCTGTCTACTTAGATTCATGTTTGATTCTTACAACTTATTGGAACCTAGGCAAATGAGTTGTATTCAAACTATGGACAGAAAGTAGTGCATTTTGAAAACATAATTTAACAGGTTTATGGTAGAGTTAGAAAGTCAGTAAACTGGAACGTCCAATTTTCAAACTTTCTAACTGAACTCTTGACACTGAAACAGATGCATATATGGCGTGTCACTATGGAGGCAGACTTCCCTGGAGGCAACACTGATAGGAAGAGCTGGCTGTGGCCACCATCAGTTAGTGGGGAGGGTGGTTCTGATAGAATCAAGAAGTGATGGTTGCATTCTGGATTTGGAGAGTCTTCAAAAAACAAACTTTAAGTCTTCTAATGACAGAATTAAAGTTATTTGATATGTTCTCAAAAAGCCATAGAGAGAGTGATACTAAGTTGTAGTACAGGAAAGAAGATAGCAGCTCAAAATAAACAATAGTTAAGATGCAGCATTCTACCAAAGTGAGGTGCCAGGGGACATGTTAATACGGGGTTAGTATGAGGTATGTTTTGGTAGTAGATGGAGACCCTGCAGTGGTCAATATTTGATGGCATAGATAATCTGGCATCTGAGGTGGCTGGTTTATAGGGTATTGGATTTTTTTCCATTATTTGGAAAGACATAAGGGAAAGTATGTATCCCATGAAAATTGGGAATATTGTGAGAGTTTAACACTGGTAAGCAATCTGCATATTCAATAGTTTTCATTGTATTTGTTGATCTTTTGCTATTTTATTTCAAGAACAATTTGTCTTGCTTCTGTATGGCAAACACTCTTAAGCATGTGAGTAGAATGTGAAGAAAATATGCCAGTGAGGAAAATTATGAACCTTTTAAGGCTACCTGAAGCTATGATCACATGATTGGCTTCTGACATGTGATCAACTCTCCTCTGATTGACACAGTTTGGATATTTATATGGCTTTCTTCATTGATTACTTTTTTAGAGTATGAATATCTATATCGGTATGTATGCTTTTTCTTTGTTATTTCCAGTATACCATGGTCCAACCCACTTAGCACCCTATAGACCTTTACCTCAGTGTTCTTGAGGGACTACTAGGGTGATAGCTAATTAAAAAGGAGCAGAAAATTCTGCAAAGCACAACCTTCCTAGTAGGCCTGGTTCTTCCCTTCCACCTCCAACTTCTCTCCTAAAAGGTCACTCTGTTTTCCTTAGAGTGAGCAGATCTAGGTTTCCCTTTATACTTTTTCCAGTCTACATGGAATTATCAAGAGGGTCATATTAAATTTATAAAGCATTCCATATATATTTTTAAAAAGTCATATTATCCAGGCCAGAAAAAAACTCAGATGAGGTAGAAGTGGAATCTAGAAATGTTTAATGAGTTTAATTCTGCTTTTCCCACTTGGTAGGGAAAAATTTGACTCTGTGGTTGATGGGGAGCGCATTCTCTGCTCATCTCCATATTGAATTCTTTAAGGAAGAACAGGGTAATGAGTTGGCTTACCTGTGGGTCACTTGGCCTTACTTCTAACAGTATTGTTAAAAAAAAAAAAAAAGTATTTTACTGATTCTCCTTAGCTTCGACCTTTCTTCCTTTATACCTCTTTCTACTTTTTCCCCAATGAAAGACTTGTCCTTCCTGTTTTTTTCTTTTTTCTTTTTAAAATTTCAGAATACTGGGGGGTACACATGTTTTGTTTACATACTTTTTGTACAGATGGTGTCAAAGTTATATCTCTAAGTATGCCCTTTATCCAGATAGTGTGCACTATACCCATAGGTGTGAATTTACCCAACCCCTGCTCCAGTCCCCTCCTCACTCCTCCTCCTCCCTCCTTCTCCCTCCTCCTTCACCTCTCATTTTCACTGAAATTTACTTCAGTGTGTGCATTTAAGTGGTGATTGATTAGTTCTGGTTTGTACTGAATACATGTGTGTGTTTCTCTATTCTCGTGATGTTTCAGTAAAAAGAATGGTTTCCTATTCTCTCCAGATTGTCCAAGAAGATACTAGATTGCCATTTTTTTTAATGGCTGATTAGTACTCCATAGTATGCATATAACACGTTTTTTAAATCCATTCATGTGTTGGTGGGCACTTAGGTTGTTTCCAAGTTTTTGTGATTATGAAATATGCTGCTATAAGGTGTCCTTTTTATAAGATGACCTTTTTTCCTTTGAGTATATACCCACAAGTGGAATTTCTGGATCAAATGGTAGGTCTACTTTCAGTTCTGAGGTATGTCCATACAATTTTTCCATAGAGGTTGCTCTAGTTTGGAGTCCCATCAACAGTTTATAAGTGTTTCTCTCCGCATCCACACCAGCATCTGTTGTTTTGGGACTTTTTAATAGGTGCTATTCTCATTGGAGTTAGGTGATCCCTCATTGCAGTTTTGATTTGCATTCCTTTCTATCATAGATAGAACATTCCACCATTGGTTGGTTGGCTCAGGGACACAATTATCTTTTCTCCTGTAATACTCAGAGTAATCTATAAGCACCCATAGCAAGTTTCCTATTGTTTTGTTAGGAATTTGTCTTAAGGAGCTTATAGTTCTCAACTCTACTCTAAGAATATTATTTGGGAATTTTTAAGGTTATCAAGAGAAATATGGTAGTTATGGTAATCTTCTAGCATTTCTTTCTTTTTTTTTTTATTGTTGGGGATTCATTGAGGGTACAAGAAACCATGTTACACTGGTTGCGTTTGTTGGGAAAAGTCCCTCTTACAATCGTGTTTTGCCCCCAAAAGGTGTGGCACACACCAAGACCCCAAGACCCCACCC
>CAUYON010041626.1:0-10200 GCA_963573935.1 Arctocebus calabarensis | reverse complement strand
GCCCAAGAGCTGGAGGTTGCTGTGAGCTGTGACTCCACAGCACTCTACTGAGGGTGATACAGTGAGACTCTGTCTCCACAAAACAAAACAAAACAAACAAAAAACAAATTAGAAATGCTTTCTCTGCTTCTCATCATCTTTTAAAGGTCTGTCTTTATAAAATAGCTATCAAGAGACATTTCAATTCCTCGTAGGTATTTTGTCTTCAGTTAGAGTAAATTACTACCTGTTGGATAGTAATGCTTTATGATTCCACTACCCAAGCTTCTCATGGGGTCCTTGTCCCAAAGAAAAAACCAACATACTTCTTTAAATGTACCTTTATTTTTTTTTAAGTGTACCTTTAAAAGTAATAACTATAACATTGGTTGTGACCACTAAGCACAGTTCCAAAGAAGAACATAATAAGAAAAATAAATCTAGATAAAAATTTGGAGTTTTTCCCCAAATTATTTCTATTATTCATGAATGCTTAAGATAATTCTGACTTTTGCTTTCCTCTAGGGTAAAATAAGAGTCTCTTTTACCTCACCCTGAAGCCTCGAGTCAACAGCCTTTCCTGGGGTGCTGTTGGTAGTTTAAATTGTCCTCTGAGTTGGGCATTAAGAACAACAATAAACAAAATTCTGGCTTTTGTTTTGTTCTTCAATTACTTGCCTTTGGTGAACTTCTCCCACTAGATCATGAACTCCATGATGAAATTCTCCCACTAGATCATGAGCTCCATGAAGGCAAGGGGTTTTTTGTCTTAAAAGAGGGCAGGATGGGCAGCACCTGTGGCTCAGTGAGTAGGGCGCCGGCCCCACATTCCGGAGGTGGCAGGTTCAAACCCAGCCACGGCCAAAAACTGCAAAAAAAAAAAAAAAAGCAAACAAAAAAGAGGGCAGGAAGTATTTCTGAAGAAAGGAATGAATGAAGCAGCAGATGGACAAGAGTGTTTTGAGGCTGACATGTGAAGGGACAGAAAGCACCAGCCAGTCCCTGGCTCAGAACAATCCCCAGTCACTATCACCATCCTTCCCTCTTTTCCCTGACAGCCTCTGAAATACACAAAGACCTCAAGTCTATGTTCCTGATTCAGCCAATTCATTGGATCTCACCTTCTTTGTGGTGCTCATTGATGTATTGATGCCTCTGCTTAAAGATGATGGTGAGAGTGTTAGTTTCCTGGGGTTGCCATTGCAAAATACCCCAAACCTGGTGGCTTACAATTACAGAAATTTATTCTTTCACAGTTCTGGAGACCAGAGGTCCAAAATTAAGGTGTTGGCAGAGCCTTATTCCCTCCAAAGGGTCTATGGGATAATCCTTTGCTGTCATTCCCAGGCTCTGGTGGTTTCCAGCAATTCTTGGTTTCCTTGGCTTGTAGCCGCATCCCTCTAATTCCTGCCTCTGACTTCACATTGCCACCCTTTCTTCCTATGACACCTGTCACTAAATCTAGGATGGTTTCCCTTAACATTATTCACCTTAACTTAATTACATCTGCAAAAACTCTTTTTTCAAATAGGGTCCATTTATAGGTTCTGGGTGAACATGTTCTTTTAGGGGCCATAGTTCAACCCACCACAGTGAGAATCTCATTGCAGAGCCCTCCAATAAGTTCTTACTGGTGCCAAATAGCAAGAGATTGTTACTTAATGATGATCTGATAATTTCATAGATGTTAATTTTTTTTTTTTTTTTGAGACAAAATTTCACTCCGTCACCCTGGGTAGAGTGCCGTGACATCATCATAGCTCACAGCAACCTCGAATTCTTGGGCTCAGGCGATCCTCTTGCCTCAACTTTCCAAGTAGCTGGGACTACAGGCACCTGCCAGGACCCCCAGCTAGTTTTTCCATTTCTACTAGAAATGGGCTCTCATTCTTGCTCAGGCTGGTCTTGTACTCCTGAGATTAAGGAATTCAACTTCCTTAGCATTCCAGAGCGCTAGGATTACAGGAGCGAGCCCCCATGCCCAGCTGGATGCTAAAATTTTTAAGTGTTCAAGTTGCCAAGAACATCTTTATTTGTCAAGTGAACATTAATTTTGCAAGAATGCTACTAAGCTGGGTTTCCCTAACTACATTTTAAAAAATTTACTTATTTATTTATTTGGAAGGTGAATGAATGTATAAATGAAGGAACACAGTCCCTTCCGGGGCAAAGTGAATGAATGCACACAGTCCATTCATGGAATTGAGGCCCAGGAAATTCACATGAAACTGACCTAGGCATAGAGAATGGGGGTTCCTCATTTAGTCCCAAGTGCAAAGTGAAGGAGACACTGAGGCACAGGTGACTCCTCAGCAGTTGTCTGGCCTTTTTGGCTATTGGAGCCTCTGGTGGGGGTTGGAGGTCCCCCTCCTTGCCAGTCATCGAACCCAGTGGTTCTTCAGCTGGCTGCCGCAGCACCGACACCGCCAAGGAGGAGACAGCATCCCTAACTACATTTATGTCTTTGTTTATTAAGCAAAAAGAGGTTATCTTAGTCCCCTTGGAGTTCATGTAGAGAATATTTGGAACTTGAACTCGTCACTTCTCTCTGTTGTCTAAGCTATCAGTCAGCATATTGAACACCACAGAGCCAAGAAGAGAGCGGTGCAGGAGAGAGGTATACCCCTTGGGAACATTCACTCAGTGACTATTCATTTAAGGAGCATTCATTTAATAAATATTTATAGTGTGATCACACTGACTAAGGTCCATGCTGGGTTTCTGAGAGCTCCAAGTTGAGATCCAGTTGAGAGTGCCTATCATTATAGAAAGCTCAAAGAGCCATCAATTCATTTTTTAAAGATATAATTGGGGAATTCAACTAAAAGCACATGTTTTTAAAGTATTTACAATAGTCTCACTCTTTAAAAAAGCAACTTACCAGCCTTAGGACTCTAGGATGAGGTAAACAAACCAAAATACCCAATTTGCCAAATGCCCTGCTAATTGTCAAGGTATATAATATCATCAATTGGTGAATTCAATAACTAACCATGTTAGGAAGAGACCTTTACTTGGCAAGGCTTATTCCTACTGTACCGATAGCATTACCTTGTAGTCACTGTTCAGAAATTGATTCTAACACGTAAACATTTGTAGAGAACAAATTTACCAGTCTGTAGTTACTAGAATGAAACCTAAAGAAGAAAAATGACATTCGTTTATGTCCTGACAACAGACACTTATTTAACAATCAAAGAATTCTGAGATCATTGACTGTGGCTTATGCTATAAGAAATCAACTCACCTGTGTGAAATAAAAAGGCAAAAGTTTTGTGTACAATTAATCCTCAGGTGCACATATGCAAAACTTGCTTTTGCCTGATAAATCCTCACAATAACCCCATGAGACAGAAACTGCTGGTGAGCCCATGTACAGAGGAGGAAGCTGAAGCAAAAATGGGAAAGAATGACCAGAAGCATTCTTTCATGAAAACTGGCCATTCTCAAGAGAGCGTTCATTTTGTGAAGAGAAAGTTGCTGATGCCAGAGCACCAACATCATTTGGATAAGCCGCACACGGCTTCCAGTGCGGCCTTTGCCGTGTGTGTCCACGGTAGCTTCGGAATGGGGATGAGCCACAGATGCCTGAGCCTCTTTCTTGTTGCTGAAGGTTACCCATGTTTAAATCAGGACATGATGCCAGCTACATTCGTATCAGCTCGTGTCTCAATCCTGGAACAATTCCTTCTTAGTTAACAGTCTGAAGTAAGAACTGAAAAATGCCTCTAAACAATCAGTCTAGGCCAACACAGGAAAGTTTAAGGCATCAGAGGGAACTGTAAAAAAAAACCCAGCAAGAACAATATCAGAGTGAACTTTAACAAACAATAATAACATTGACAATAAAATGATATCTGGGCCCTTTTCCAGAACAGTTAAAAGTGGTTCTGGAGGAATAAGGCGGGGACCCATGTGATTCTAATGTGCAGCCACTGGTCAGAGACTATCTCATTCAAAGTGAGATTGAGGCTCAGCGCCTGTGGCTCAACGGGCTAAGGCGCCAGCCATGTACACCTGAGCTGGTGGGTTCGAATCCAGCCTGGGCCCACCAAACAACAATGATGGCTGTAACCAAAAAATGGCCAGGCGTTGTGGTGGGCGCCTGTAGTCCCAGCTACTTGGGAGGCGGAGGCAGGAGACTCAGTTGAGCCCAGGAATTGGAGGTTGCGGTGAGCTGTGATGCCGCAGCACTCTATCCAGGGTGACAGCTTGAGGCTCTGTCTCAAAAAAGAAAGTGAGATCGAAGCTTCTCAAACTTTAACACCAGAATTGCCTGGGAGCATGTTAAAGACGCTGAAGCTCCTGTGCTGCCCTAGTGAGTCCAGCTCAGTAGGTCTAGAGTGGGGTCCAGGATCTGCACTTTTAACCAGCATCTCAGACAATTCTGATGCATACGGTCCCTGGACCACACTCGGAAAAACACCCAGTGAGATGTTCTTTGGGGGCCTAGATTGGGGTTAAAATTATTTCTCTTTGGCTTCTGTGTTTCACTTTCCACTTTAGAGATCATCTTTCTTTCTGAAAAATAAGCATAGGAGTAGTATCAGTCAGGTTACATTCTAATGAAATAACAAACAAACAAACCCCTGTGTCTCGGGGGCCCCAGATTGTTATAAATTGCATTATGCTGTCCCCAAATCCACGTGTTGAAGCCCTAATCCCCAGTACCTCCGAATGTGACAATGTTTGGAGGTAGATCCTTTAAAGAGATAATTAAATTAAGGCCATTGGCGCAGGCTCTAATTTAATCAGACTTGTGTTCTTATAAGAAGAAAAGATGAGAACAGAGAAAAGCACCAGGCACCTGCGCACACAGAGAAAGACCACGGGAGGGCACACTAAGTAGGCGGCAAGCTAAGGAGAAAGGCCTCAGAAAGTATCAAACCTACTGACACTTTGATCTTGGGCTTTCAGCCTACACAACTGTGAGAAATACAGTTCCATTGTCAAGGCCACCCAGTCTGTGGTATTTTGTTCTGGCAGCCCTAGCAAACTGGTAGATACATCAAAGTTTACTTCTGGTGACACCACAGGGCTTTCACATTGTGGACGCTGCTCCATACGGTCAAGCTGCAGGAGACACCACTGTCTTGTTATGCTGCCACAGCAACCGGGTGAGTGTCTGAGAAGAGAGAAGGGCATGGCAACCTCACAGCGGCTTGAAGTCCCAAAGATAGCAAGTGATACTTGGCCCTGCCACTCACAGTCTACCAGCCAGGACTAATCGCCAGCCCCAAGAAGGAGGCCAGAGAAAGAAGGGAGCTTGGATGATAACTGTTAAGCATGACTGCCTCTTCCAGGGGATTGGAACAGTGCTGCCTTATCTCTGGCTTCCTTTTATCTGTTGACAATGTCTTATCTTTCTCAATCAAGCAAGTATTTATTAAGCCCAACTTCGTGATCAGCACTGTGCCAAGAATAAATGGAAGACAGGCTCCAAAAGACATAAAAGATAGGCTTCCTAGCTGTGGAAATTCCTCGGGGAGATAACGCTTACAGATAAGAAGGAGTTAGCGAACAATAGACAATATTGCGTGGTGGAGGGCCAAATCATGTGGGTGGTTCTGCATGCTCAGATACTCAGGAAAGGTGTGATCAAGAGGCCTGGGATGGCCAGGGAAGGTCTCATCAGAGATGGGAAAGCTGAACTAGAACTTGAAGGATGTCCAGGCAATAGGTAGAGAGAAGATAAGGGAAGAATTGAGTGTAAATCCTCAGAGAGGATCAAGGTGTTAGATGCCTGGGGAGCCTGAGTGGTGTATTTGCTCCTCCTGAGATCATTTTGGTTTCTATTAATGCTCATAATTAATGAATTCAGATTGTCGTGAAGCTCAACTGTTGTCAAAATGCAAACTCTGCAAACAGTGCCGTGTATGTGACCTAACGGTTTTTCCCTACTGAGGAGAGGAAAGTTGACGCAGTTCTTTAAACTGTGATAATTGGTAGAGTTTGGGGGGAGCTGCTCTTTACTATCCCCTAAATAGTAGTCCACCTCTTGGAGGACCACTGCTGGAGTGTCCCCAAGGAGAACTTGAGTACTTGGGGTTTGCAGTGCCACCTGTGATGTGGAGACGCCTCGTGATACTCTAAACCCGCATGACCTGCTATGATGCTGCCACTGTCACCATCTTTTGGCTTTCGAGAACAGTGATGTCAGGAGCTCCCAAGCTTTCTCACTAAGGGCAGGGCTCTGCCAGCCCAATAAATCAGCAGGAAAATACTGCTCTCAGTGCCTGTCCAGAGGAGGCTTGTGCAATCTCCCCCCCTACTGCTGCACCACTCTTGCCCGCCACCAGAGAAAGTCGGGAGGGTGAAGGTGCCTCCGTCCTTGGAGACAATGAGCCAAGTCTCCGAGAGGGGTGAGCAAGGTGCTGGAGGCAGCACCCGCGGGCGGGGCGGGCCTCAGAGATTGAGATCTCTCTACTGTGTTGAAACTGAGTCTCGTGCTGGGCCTGGAGGCACAAAGCTGTCTGCAGATAAGTGAGCTGGGCTGGGAGTCTGGGTCAAGATGGGGCTCACCTCTGAGAACAGTCTGCTTGGTGGTGCTGTGAGAACCAAGGTTTGGACATGCCTACTTGCTTGTGGCTTTGGCCCTCACAGCAAGGCAGGGTGTGAGGGGGTAGGAAAAAGTGTTGAAATATCAACAAAGAAGCAGAGGCAGTTCTCATGGGTGGCTGCATCGGGGTGGCAACTGGGCTAGGAAGGGAGTTCTTGGACTTGGGGTCTGGGAAGAGCTGGTTACCCGGGGATGCTAAAAGGGTGGGCCCTATATCTCCTCAAGGAGATGCCGAATTATTTCCTAGGTAGAAACAACTCTTCCAACTCCCATGTGTTACAATTGAGTGTAATGAGGCCCGGAGACGGAAGCCCAAAGTTGACCCCAAAGTTGCACAGACCCAAAGTTGCACAGCTCATTGGACAGGATCAGAACTGCTTAGTTCTCCCGGCTGGTAATTCAAGCCACTTTCCATCATGCTGCCAGTCAGGGAAAAATAGGTAGCATATACATAAACACGTGTGGGAAATAAGACAACAGAGTATGAGTTTAACTTGAGGTGGGCACACTTCTGCTAGGTGGGACGAGGGTCCCAAAGAATCCCCTGCATGGCTTCCTCAGCTTCTACTGCTTCCTCATCCCACCGAAGCTGCACAACCAACCGAGGGAGAAGTGTCTCGTCCTAGTAAGAGATCTTTAGTCTCGTATCACAGATGAACTTCCAGTTATTAGTTCAGGTTCCATTTGTTCTTTCAAGAAGTAGCCTACTAGTGCCTGGTGCAGTTGAACTTCCTGTAACAGTGATTTTCATCTGATGTGCCTTGAGAGGATCTTAGGTGTGCTATGAAGATTTTTAAAGACCACTAATCATATTATTTTTGAAAGAAATTCAAAGCATGGTAAGTATATTTTTTTCCTTACTCTTTTTTTTTTTTATCAACATAATTTAAGTGTGCCATGGAAGTTTAACCATAGGTTCAAGTGTGCCAGGAGATAAAGAAAGGTTGGAAAACACTGGCCCGTAGGATCCCTTGACCCTGGGGTGGAGTCTTCCGGGTGTTGTTCTCTTGATGGGGGTGGGGAGGGAGTGGAGCAGGGAGAAGAATTCTGCTTACCGGGTAGACAGTGTCCAAAAATGGAAACGTATCGTCATTTTGTGACTCTCTAAAGAAGTTACATGTGGAGTATCACACCCTTGAAAAAGTCCAGAGGTCAATGGGGGGTACACCCCAAAGCTGGGACAGGGAGGAGAGTCCCAAAGGCACACCACAGTCAGCAGCCAAGGGACAGACACCAAAGGTGGCTGCAGCGTGTGCCTCTTTCCTGTTTGGGCTGCTCTGGGAAAATGCCACTTCCCTCCCATGCCTCACTGCGTCTGCATCAAGGTCGCAGGAAGGTCTGCAGACACGAATCGAGAGGCAGTGTTACCCTCTAGTTAGGACTCCGGAACCAGACTGCTGGGTGAGGTTCGCAGCTCCACCTCTCAGCTGTCTCACCCCACAAGCTACCTGACTTTTATGCCCTTGTCTCCTCATCTATGAAATGGGAATACAAATATAATAGTCCCCCCTTAATCGCAGGAGCATACGTTCCAAGAACCCCAGAGAACGCCTGAGTCCCTGGATAGTACTTTGTACGCTGTGTTTCTTCCATCTGTGACCCAAAATGACCACTAAGTGACTCACTGGCGGGCAACATATACACTGGACAAAAGGATGATTCTGCCAGGCAGGACGGAAGAGAAACAACGGAAGATGTCATCATGCCGCTCACAGCAGTAGACGTGCAATTTAAAACTTAATAAGTATTTATTTCTGGAATTTTTCATTTAATATTTTCAACCTGTGGGTAACTGAAACCTCAAAAAGCCAAAACTACTGGTGTGGGCACACTGTGCCTCTATCATAAGGTGGTTATTGAGGATTACATGAACCATGTCAAGTACTTAAAATAATGCCCACCACAAAGCGTTACTTTATTATAATTGATATTCCTTCTTCTAGACAATTGTTTTTTCTATTTTGTGAAATGGAGCCAACATGAGCGAGAGAATACTAGGTAAATTAGTAAAAGCTCAATGAATGTAGGAGGTGGAGAAGCTTATTTTTCTTATATATTTTTTTATTTTTAAAGTTAAAAAGCCACAGATAAGATGGAACTACTCAAATATAGCTTCAGGCCCAACTTAGCTTCCACTTGTTTGTCCTGATCTCCAGCTGTCCTCCACAAACCCATAATTGTCCCAGCTGCTTTCTGAAGACAGCAGCCGGGGTCTCCCCAGGTGAGTGGATGGCAGCAGCCTGGCACGCCTGGGTTCCACCTGGGCACCCAGCAGGAACATTTACATATTTTCTAGGCCCTGCTTTTGAAATTCCACACCAATAATTAAGGATTTCTAATTCTCTAGTAATTGAGTACCATTTGGGACTGATTAAGCAGATACTATCTAAATAATTATCTATTACATCATTGCTTTCCTTTGTGTGGGCTCTGAATGGCTTGTCAGAGTGAGCGTAGAGTATTTCTCTACCTGGATTTGTGTCTGATATTTTCTTTCTCTTCTTCCCTTACTTCTTCTCCCTCTTTCTACCCTTTCTCTCCCTCTTCTTTTGGGACAGTGCCACATTGTGACAAAATCAAATAAGTGGTAGGACTAATCTTCTGAGGTTTTTTTTTTTTTTTTGTAGAGACAGAGTCTCATTTTATTGCCCTTGGAAGAGTGCCATGGTGTCACACAGCTCACAGCAACCTGCAACTTCTGGGCCTAGGTGATTCTCCTGCCTCAGCCTCCCAAGTAGCTGGGACTAAAGGCATCCACCACAATGCCTGGCTATTTTTTTGACAGTTTGGCCAGGACTCACCCACTGAGCCACAGGTGCTGCCCTCTTCTGAGGTGTTTTTAACTCATTGGTAGAATTGACAGGGTAGGTGACCCTCTTTATACAATGTCCAGCTGTCAAGCACTTAAGTAAGGCAATTGCATTTGTCATCAATAAATCTAATTTAATTAAAAAATCATGACAATCCAGAAAAATAAATCTAACCATCCCACCATTTCACCAGTTAAGAAGTAGAAGCAGATCCAGAATGCAAGGGTGACCCCTGGAGGGTGGCCTGTCCCCAGAGGCGAAGGCCTTCTGGGACAGTGACCCCATCAGAGCCCATATTGGACTTAGAGTGCCCAGGGCAAATTCTCATGGCTCCAGCTTGTGCCATCACCCCTCAAGAGCCCCAGGTTTCCCTTATAGTTGAGCGCCAGGAGATAAAATTTCTTTTGGAAACTGGAGCAACCTTTTCTGCACTTCTCTCTAACCCTGGTCTTTTATCCTGGTCCCAAATCCATAACTATACAGGGGTGTCTGGAAAGCCAGTTACCAAATTTTTCTCCCAGCTTATAAGCTGCATTTCGGATGACTCTCTGTTCTCTCATGCCTCCCTAACCATGCCTGAAAGTCCTCCTCCCCTTTTGGGGGGGGGGACATACTAACGAAAACAGGAACTTTTCCCTACTGGAGATCTAGTCATGATCAAAACTCTTCCCTCTAATTCACCTTCCCTAACCCCAAATCGGGAAGTCCCCTTTCCTGTTATCTTGTCTTCTTCTTCAGCTGTTAAAGTTATAGGAGTCGATTCCTGCATACATCATTCACGAGTAAAATCCTGGAACCCTCCATCTTCTTTGGAGGCAGACAAAGAAAACCGCCAACCACAGACCTCCTAGA
>CAUYON010041624.1:0-37808 GCA_963573935.1 Arctocebus calabarensis | reverse complement strand
GTATGCATTCGTTTCCTGGCCAAGGAACCCATACACCTATAGATACCCTGAGACTAAAGGCCTAAAGGAGGAGATGGGGAAAGACTGGGAGAGAAACGGAAAGAGCTTCTCTCTCCCCCTAGAATTCTCTCCCTCTACCAGGAGCCTTGGAGCCTTAATGTTTTCTGTATTCTTTTTCTGTGAATAAATTCTGTCTTACCACTAAAAAAAAAAAAGAAAATAAGCTCTAATAGGAATTTATATGATATTGTTTTTAATTATATTTGTGTATATCTGTGTATACCTTTGTATATGTAGAAACTAGATAATTATTGATTAATGGCCTTTTACATGAAAATGATCTATTGGACTGAGATGACAATATGAACTTAAAAAATTTTGTGTGATGAATAGATTTATAACTGCAAAATCTGTTAAGAATGTTAATGATTTCATTATATTCTGTGTTTATTAGAGTATCTGTAATAGAATATTAAGCCTAGTTTGGGCTTCACAGAATATCTAAGGTATCTAAAGAATATTGCTCAAAATATCTCAAACAACTGAGAATATTTAGTTACCTTTTTGCCAAATTTTAGCTGAGTTTTAAACTTCCAATATGTTATTCTCAATTCAGACTTTAGCATTCATATCAAATGTCCACTCTTTTGACACTATTGATATCCAACTTCCTAAGATGATTATGTCTAAACGCTATCCTCAAGAGAGTTTAAAAAGAACTTTTTATAGTCATCTAATTCCACAGGGGACAGGAATACATAAAAAATTGTAATGTGCAATTTTAATGTAAAAACATTCAGGATTTTATCATCTTGACAGCAGGAGACTTGAATCGTGCATCTGTTACAGCTCCGACACTCTTCTCTCAACAGCCAAATGAACTTACTATAGAGGCTTTGGATTTTCAAACTTGTCTGCTTCTCCAAGGTTAAAAAAATTTGCAACCCGCTATTTAGTTTTCATTTTATGTCACTCTCTCCATTCATGCATTTATTCATCTTTGCTCCTGTTTGATAAATACAGAGCACTTCCAATTGTGTGTGCTATACAAAGGATAGCAGGCTATAGACCTGAAGAGGACTATAATCTCACCAGGGAGGCAAAATTTTCAAACATATGACCGACATATGATGATGGCAGGAACTCTTCACATGTACAGTGTCCTTGTCTGTCCTCTATCTTTAGTGTAACCCTGCACTATCCAATATGACAGCTTAGCTACATGTGGCTACTAAGCACTTGAAATGTGGCCAGTTCAGATTGAGATGTGCTATAAGCACCAGATTTTAAAGATTTAGTACAAAATAAGAATGTAAAGTATGTCATTAATATTTTTAAATTGCTTACAGGTTGAAATTACAATATTTTGGAAGTATTGGGTTAAAATAAAATATCATAAAATAACTTTCACTTTTTTTCAATTCTTGAAATCTGGATACTATGAAATTCGAAATGCCAGATGTAGTACTTAACATTTCACTTTTAGTGACACTGCTTTTAAGGCACCTTTTATGGTCATGAGCCTGGGCTTCAGTGTTAGACAGATCCATGTTTGCATACCACCTCTGCTATTTATTAGGGTAATTGTGAGGTTTAAATGAGGGATGGTAATAACCAGGAAGCTAAAGCTCCTTGTAACTTAACATAGTGTCAGCCCCAACTGAATGCATTAAATACATTAATTCAATTAGTCTCACAACAATCCTACTAGGTAGTTATTATTTATTATTATTAGTTCCTCTTCACAGATGAGGAAACTAAATCATAAAGAGATTATGTGGGTTTCCAGAAGCAAGATAGCTGACTAGAGGTAGCTGGCCTGTACCTCTTCTTCACAGAAGAACTTGAGTATTATCTATTAAATATCCATACTTCAAATAGATGGTCAGAGAAAGAATGTTTGAATATTACAGACAGGTGATATGAGACACTGAGTGTAAATGAAGAAGAAGCTGGACTGTTTGCTCAGGTTTACTGAGAACCTTGAGCAGCTGGGCATGGACCTAGGGAAAGGGCAAGGAAGAGGCCCTTGGGGTTCCACAATTCTGCTCCAGACCTTTACAGTGTTAGCCACAGATTTACTTCTCAACACCCTCAGGCCTTCAGAGTGCATCGGAAACCTCTGGGAGATCACACAGAGGCATTGCTAGAGCTAGTGTGGTGCTCCACAGGCTTCCAAACTCCAGGCACCTGTGTACAGAACAGTTGGAGAGCCCTTCTCCCCGGTGCTCTGAGCCCTTACCCCCCCCAACTCCGAGGTGGTTGATACTCTATCTCCAGGCCAGGAAGAAAGATAGAAACCTGGAACCATAGCCAATTTTATAGTGAATAGGAATCATTCTGATTCAGTGGGCTTCATATGTTAATTTCAATAATAATTTTTTAGGGTTATAGTTCCATCTGCTTCTGAGGACAAAAAATGATCCTGGAAGGCGGCACCTGTGGCTCAATGGGGTAGGGCACCAGTCCCATATGCCAGAGATGGCGGGTTCAAACCCAGCCCCAGCCAAAAACCACAAAAAAAAAAAAAAAAAAGAAAGTAAAGAAAAAAAGTCCTTAAATAATTTCTCAAAGAAATCCAAGAAAAGACTTTTTAGGCTATAAGGGAGAGTTTCAGATTTTATAAAATATGAAAATGTAAACACTGGAGAAAATTCACTGCTTGTAATAGTTAAAATTATGTACTATGTAAACTTTTTACCAATACAACTGTTTCCATCAATGGTTAATTACAAATACTATTTCAAGGCAAGTAAGCCTTGTTTTTTCTTTAGATCTGCAACTCTAATCGAAAGGTAAGAATCAATTCTATTAAAACACATAGATTTTCTATTTACTTTATTTTTTCAGCTATCACAGATTTCATCTCTATAAATGTCCAGCTCTATAAGCAAATAAAAATAATAAACAGAAGTTTCCATCCTCCTTTATTAGGCTGCCTTTCTAACATCAAACATTGATGTTTAATATATTTAGAGGCCAGTCACAGCACAGAGGTTTAGAACAAAGTCCACCAGAGATGGTAGGTTTTTAGTGGAAAGCTGCCTAATGGCACTGCAGTCTCAGAAAGAAAACACATTATGAGTTAGTTATACTTTGGAATACTAAGCAATCCTTACAAAACAATGAGGTTGCTCTGTGTGCACTGGCAAAGTAAGATTTTCAAAACATTAAATTGAAAAACACACTTGTAAAGATGATTTATTTATGGAAAAAACCTCCAAAGATACATATGTATAAGTATGCACATATATATGCAAATATATAGACTAGGAATAGAATAAAAGGTTAAACATGCAGCATGAACAATGTAGAGAGATGGGCGTGTAGATACGGACATGAGGTACAGGGACCTCTGGATTTATTTCTGCACATATATATCTGTTTTTATTTGAAAATTTTACATGAGAATATGATCATATATTATTGACATCCAATAATGAAAAATAATATTATCACTATCAATGAAAAAATCTTTTTTTCGGTTTTCTTTTCTTTTTGTATAGGTCTTTCTTTGTCACCCAGACTACAGTGCAGTGGTGTCATCATAGCTCACTGCAACCACAAATTCCTGGGCTCAAAGCAGTCTTCTTGCCTCAGCCTCCCAAGTAGCTGAGAACACAGTCACCTGCCATGCCTAGCTTATTTTTTTATTTTTTTGTAGAGATGGGGGTTTTCACTTTTACTCAGGCTGGTCTCAATAATTCCTTGCCTCAAGCAATCCTCCAGCCTCACCCTCCCCATATGTGAACTGTGTGAGCCACCATGCTTGACCCTTTCATTTTTTCTTTTTAACAGTTTTCTTGTTTTTATAATCTTCATGTCTGATTTTAGTTTAGGAAGGCAAAAGCACACACACATAAATTGCTCCTTTGTATTTCTAGAAATTAAGGCTCTTATGGAATTCTTCATTAACCCCTTGGAAACTTGAGCACACAGCTGTTTGTGGATGCATTCATCAATGGAACCTGCAGAGAAGGAATTTGGCTTGCATAGGAAATTGGATATAAGAGGAAGAATTTTTGTTTTAAATAAAAGGGTAGAAATTAGAAAGGATTTAAAGGCTGGGAAGTTGGCACAAGTGCACTCAATTTGGAAAATAAAGAGATTTAAAATGATGTGGACTGATGAGTTGTCTTGTCTTCTATTTGGTCCTGTGTCCTGGCTCCCACCACTCCCCTTCCAGAGACATGGAACTTAAGACTTGTTGGAACTTAGACTTGTGTCTAAGACACAGAGACACACAGGGGGAACACTATGTGATGGTGGAGGCAGAGATTGGCTTTTTTTCTTTATTATTTTTTTGAAACAAAGTCTTACTCTGTTGCCCTCAGTAGAGTGCCATGGTGTCATAGCTCACAGCAACCTCTACCTCCTGAGCTCAGGTGATCCTTTTGCCTCACTCTTCTGAGTAGCTGGGATTACAGATGCCTGCCACCACATCTGACTGATTTTTATATTTTTAGTAGAGACAGAGTGTCACTCTTGCTCAGGCTGGTCTCGAACTCCTGAGCTCAAGCAATCCACCTACCTCAGCCTTCCAGAGTGCTAGGATTATAGGCATGAGCCATTGTGCCTGGCCAAGAGTTTGGCTTGATACTTCTACTAGCCAAAGAAACATCAAGAATTGCCAGCATACCAGAAGTAGCTGGGAGATAGGTATAAAACATATTCTCCAGCAAAGCCTCTGGAAGCAGCTAAATTTGCTGACAACCTGATTTTGGACTTTTGGCCTCCAGAACTGTGAGAGAATAAAATCCTGCTGTTTTTAGCTAGACAGTTTGGGTAATTTGTTATGGAAACCCTAGGAAACTAGTACAAATCATAATACAAAATAATTCTAGAGCATGGATGTTTTTTGAAATGTAAAACCAACTTTCCCAATGTCTGCCTGGCCATGTATTAATAAGAGAGAGCACCGCATTGTGGCTTCAAATTACAAAAAAAATTATAAAATACATTTCGTCAGACACATGGCAGGATTCTCTGAATAAGTCCAGTAATGTGGTAAGAATGCTTTAGATCACTGTTTCTCAGTGTGGTCCTCAGAACAGCAGTGTCAGTGGCCTCCAGAATGTCATTAAATAGACAAACTCTTGAATTTTCCTTAACCTATTGAATCAGAAACTGAAGATAGGGCCCAGAAGTCTATGGTTTAGAAAACTCTCAAGGAAATTCTGATGCATGCTAAAATGTGAGAACCACCTCCTTAGGAAATGGCATATCTTTCTCCATGTTAACAGGTGGCTTGTAACTTATTTTCTTTCCTTTTAGCAGCAGAAGCAAGTTTGTCTTTCCCTGTCTGTCTTTTTTAAGGTCTGGAACATAAAAAGATTTTTCGGTGATCCAATTTGGACAGGAGAGGGGTCTCTATTGATTTTAATTCTTCCATGGACCAGGTACAACGTGAAGATTCCCTGTCATATTTTTCTTTCATCTCTTTCTTCAACCCTGGAAATCCTTGCACAGTGGTGGGATATTAGATGGGGTAGAACTGTCTGAATGTGTGGGTGTTTGCCAGTCTTTCCTAAGGTTTGTTCAGTAACATTAAGTCTAAAGTGTATTGCCTGAGATCAAATTCTGACTACTACATGCTAAATCTGTGACTCTGGGGAAGTCACTTAACTTCCTTATGCTTCAGGTGACTCATCTAAAGAAACATGAAAATAAGACATTTACCTCATAGGATATTGGAAGGATTAAATGGCTAATATAGATGAAACACTTAGAGCCATATCTGGCATGCAGGCAATACTAAGTAACATAGTTTATTAATGATATATTTTTTATTTTTATCATCATTATCATACTTTAAATATAAAACGGTGATTAAATATGAAACTTCGGATTCATCCATCCCATATTGATAGTCTTTGAATTTTTATAGTTCTTAGTTAAGATATCAGAGTTTGACCTTTAATTAAGTTGTTCTATGGGTTTAGTTCTGTATTTCTACAGTATTATAAACTCTCTTTGAGCAGGGCTCATACCTTGTTCTTTTTGTACTAAGCATAAAAACATAGTAGAATTAGCTGAGTTCATTAATTCCTAAGCATTTACAATTTGGTAATGCCTGTTTGGTGAAGATAAGATGGGTGTAGGATTAGAGGTTGCAGTAGTTTTCATTTTGAGCAAAAAGTGGCCTTCTAATCTCAGAATCACACTTGGCATTTTTTTTTTATATTTCAAGGTCTATGTTTTTTTTTTTTTTTTTAATAACCAGAAATTAAAGTCAACATTAGTAATACATACTAATATATACTTCCCTGGGTGACTACTTTTTGCTACCAGTGAGCATTTTATTGTTTTTATCTCTTAAAGATGAACTACTGACTATCATATACCGTTGCCGGTATTTCTTTGTATGGTGGTAGGTCCTTAGTCTCAGAGAGTGGAAGAATAAACTCACAGAGATCAGTGATAAGATGGGGTTTATTAGATAGAAAAATGATAGGAAAGGAAGAAAAGGCAACAGAGCCTCTGGCAGAGTGGAGGAGATGCAAGTGGAAAGATCTCAGCAAGTCTTTTGCCTAGGAATTTTATACTGTTATTATACTTGGCCAGGACTTGACAGACTTCAATGTTGATTAGCAACTGAATGAAGGTATTAACTAATGAATGCAGTTCCTCCAGCTCTGAGGAAAAGTAGCAGTAGGTCCACTCTAGAAGGGTTCTAGCTTACATGAAATCCTGGAAAAACTACTTTTCTCCTGTCTTATTTGTTTTTAGGGAGTGCAGTTTGGAGAGAAAAAGTCTGTTGGCATAGGCATGGAAAAGGGAGGGGTCTTGTCTAGCTTTGAATGGGGCACCCTGTATCAGTACATTTTGATAGCCATTCACTAAGTCTTTAAAAACTTACATATACATTAATTGAGTTCAGCTAGATCTGTTCATCAATTCTCATGTTATCTAAGTTCATTCAGATGCCAACATTAATGCACATGCTGCTATGAAGGGTCCTGTTTCATGTGAAAGGATTGGAGGATCACACATGTGTGGCAATTTTTTTTTTTTTTTATTGTTTGGGATTCATTGAGTGTACAAAGAATTATGCAGGTTATACTGACTGTTAGGTAAAATTTCTCTTGTAATTGTTTCCTGAACCCTGAGAGGTATGCCACACACTATAACCCCCAGCCCCCTCCTTCCTCTTCTCTTCTTGTTCCCTCATTCCTCTACTCTACCCTTTGTATTAGATCATCATCTATTGCCTTCATATTAGAATTGAATACATTGGATTCTTGCTTCTCCATTCTTGTGATGCTTTACTAAGAATGTGTTCCAACTCACCCAGGTTAATAAAAAAGATGTAAAGTCTCCATCTTTTTCAATGGCTGAGTAGTATTCTATGGCGTAAATATAACACGGCTTGTTAATCCATTCCTGGGTTGGTGGGCATTTAGGCTGCTTCCACATTTTGGTGACTATAAATTGAGCTGTGATGAACAGTCAAATGTCCTCATGATTTTTTTTCTTCTGGGTAGAAGCCCAGTAATGGGATTGCAGGATCAAATGGGAGTTCTAATTTGAGTTCTTTGAGGATTTTCCATACTTGCTTTCAAAAGAGTTGTTTAGTTTGCAGTCCCACCAGCAGTATAAAAGTGTTCCCTTCTCCTCAAATCCATGCTAGCATCTGCAACTTTGAGACTTTGTGATGTGGGCTGTTCTCACTAGGATTAGGTGATATCTAAGGGTGATTTAAATTTGCATTTCTCTGACCATAAGGGATGATCAGCATTTTTTCAAATGTTTGTTAGCCATTCATCTGTCTTTAGCAGAGAAGGTTCTGGTCATAGCTCTTGCCCATTTAGTCTTTTTTGTTGTTGATTAGTTTGTGTTCTCTGTAGATTCTAGTTATCAACCCTTTGTCCAATTCATAATATGCAAATATATTTTCCCATTCTGAAGGTCGTATATTTTCTTTAATTGTTGTATCCTTAGCTGTGCAGAAACTTTTTGGCTTAATTAAGTCCCATTTGTTAATTTTTGTTATTGGGATGGCCACTGAAGTCTTTGTCATAGAATCTTTCCCCAGTCCAACATTGTCAAGAATTTTCCCCACACTTCCTTTTAAGATTTTTATGCTTTTCTTTCTTTCTTCTTCTTTTTTTTTTTTTTTTTTTATCTCAGATTAAAGTCTTTTATCCATCTTCTTTTTTTTTTCTTCTGAGACAGAGTGTCACTTTGTAATCTTTGGTAGAATGCCATGGGGTCATAGCTCACAGCAACCTCTAACTCTTGGGCTCAAGCCATTCTCTTGCCTCCACCTCCAAAGTGGCTGGAACTACAGTTGCCTGGTACAATGCCTGGCTATTTTTAGAGGTAGGGTCTTGCTCTGGCTCAGGCTGGTCTTGAACCTGTGAGCTCAGGCAATCTACCTGTCTTGGCCTCCAAAATGCTGGGATTACAGGTATGAGATACTACATCCCATCCCTCTTTTATCCATCTTGGGTTAATTTTTGTAATTGGTGAATTGTGTGGGTCAAATTTTAGTGTTTTACATGTGGTTATCCAGTTCTCCCAGCACCATTTGTTAAAAAGGGATTCTTTTCCCCACTGCACACTTTTGTTAGATCAGAAGGCAATTAGAGACTGATATCATCTCTTGATTTTCTATTCTGTTCCATATATCTATGCCACTATTTTAATGCCCATACCATGCAGTTTTGATTACTGTGCTCTTGTAATATAGCCTGAAGTCCAAGAACAGGCTTAGCTATACATGTTTTTTTCCTGGTTCCATAGTACTTTAACGAAGTACTATTTTTTCCAGTTCTTCAAAATATGATGTTGGTATTTTAATGGGAATTGAATTGAATTTGTAGATGTTCTTACATTTGCTAATGTCTTCTGCTATTTCTTTTCTTAATTTTTCATAATTCTTTCCTTCACTTCTTTTGTTAGGTATATTCCTATTTCATTTTCTTCTAAGCTACTGTAAAAGTTATTGTGTCCTTGATTTGCTTCTCAACTTGGCTATTTTTGGCATATAATTGACTGCTGATTTGTGGACATACCTTGAGACATTATTGTTTTTCCTAACCATTTCCAGGAATTTTGTGGATGAGTGTCTGGGATTAAGAAGGTGACATAGCTTCATAGAATGTGCTGGGGTAGTTTCCTTCCTTCTCAATGTTTTGGAATAGGTTCTGCAGTTTATAAGGTCATCTTTGAAGGTGTGGTAGAATTCTGTGAAGCCATCTGGTCCCAGGCTTTTATTTTTTTGGAAGCTCTTTCATTGTTTCTCCAATCTCAGTGCTTGATATTGTTCTGTTCAAGAGATCTATTTATTCCTGGTGAAGTCTAGGAAGATGGTGTGATTCTTGGAAGGATTCCAGATATTGGTACATTCCCTCAACAATATCAAATTTCTGGGCATAGTTTTCATTGTTGTTATGCTCAAAGAAGTTAATGATTTCTTTTTGGTATATCTTCTTTGATCCAACTGTCATTCAGCATAAGGTTATTTAATTTCCTTGTCTTTGGGGTTGAAAATGTTTGTTGGTGTTGAGTTCCACCTTATTGCCTTGTGGTCTGAGAAGATACAAGGTATAATTTCAATTCTTTTGATTTTGTTGAAGTTTGATTTGTGTCCTAGGATCTATTTTGGAGGATGTTCCATGAGCCAATGAGAAGAACATATATTCTTTAGCTTTAGGATGGAGTGTTCTGTATTTGTCTATTAAGCAGAGTTTTTCTAGGGTCATATTTAAGTCCCTTGTATCTTTGTTTAGTTTCTATTTAGAAGATCTCTGGTTCCATAAGAGAAGTGTTAAAGTTCCCTGTTATTATGGTGTTATAGGATATCATATTGATCAGACTAATTAGGGTCTGTTTCAAAAATCTGGGAATATTTAAGTTGAGTGAATAAATATTTAGAATTGAAATGTCTGCTTATTGTATTGTACCCTTGACTAACATGAAATGTCCATCTTTGTCTTTATTGACTTTAGTTGCTTTAAATCCAGTCCCTTCTTCTGATTTCCATTTGCCTGAAACATTGTTTTCCATCCTTAATCCCTGAATTTACTTTGTCTTTTGAGGCCAGGTGTGTTTCCTGCAGACAACAAATGGATGTTTGTGCTTTTTTACACCACAAGACAACCTATGCCTCTTCTGTTGGGAATTCAAGCCATTAACATTTATTGAGATAATTGATAAGTGTAGTGAAGTTCTATCATCTTATTTTGTGAAAGTCCATTGCTTAGTTTTATCTTTTGTGTCATTGTGGAAGTTAGGTTTTGTCTCTCAGTTTCTGAGCGTTTAGTTTGCTGGTGGCCCATTGTGGATGGTCAGTACGTAGAACAGGTCTAAGTATTTCATGTAGAGCTTATTTTATTGTGGGAAATTTCCTTAATGTTTGTGTGTCAGCATATGATCTGATTTCTCCATCTATTTTAAATATTTGTTGATATTGGTAATTTTTCATTTACAATATCCTCTAGGAGGCATTCCATTCCTCTGGGATGTTCTTCTTACCTTTCTGGGTTACCTATAATTCATATGTTTGAATGCTTCATGAAGTCCACAATTCTTGCAATGAATGTTCTGCTTTCAATTTTTTTCTTTTCTATTTTTTTCTATCTCTTTAACTGTCTGAATTAGATCAAGAATATTAGACATAGAGTTAGAATATTCTTTATTCTGCTTGATCTAATCTGTTATTGATACGTTCTACTTCATCTTTAAGTTCCCTGATTGACTGCTTCAATCCCTTAAGCTCTGCTATATCCTTTCTATATCCTTTTTTTTTTTCATGTTTAACAATCTTTAATTCAAATGTAAAAGTTCAATACAAGCCATTTGAAGGGCTTGGGATTTGTTCTTTTAAAAACAAGAAATGGGGAAATGCAACAAAATGATCTTTCCACTTTTCAAAACTTTCAAGGAAAGGATAGATCATAGGGCCATAAAATATCCATTTAACCCAACCCACTTTCACCCCTACAAGTCTTACACCCATTCCATAGTCTTAATACATTTTCCTGAATGAAGATTTACAGTTCTGCTTTGCTTACATAACCATTAAAAATACGTAGCACCAGCTTGCTTCCTATAATGCCAAACAAATCATAACACTACTTCATGTGCATTTCTTCTTTTTTAAAACAAGGGGGGAGGATAGTTATTTGTGGAAAGCAGTATTTAGCCTCCAGATACATTTCCCAGAAATGGCATATACCATTCAAAGGCCTAGACATTCTCATGCTTTCAAAGTGGAATACCTAGCCTAATGTGCATAGAAGCATGAATGACAAAGTTGAAGATCAATATTATAACTATTTTTCTATTTATTTGAAGCACAGTAAAAAAAAAAAATTGGTGGAAATTCAGTGACACAGGTACACTACCATAACTTGAGGGTCATTATACAGTTAAAAAAAAAAATAAAAAGGAAAAAAAATTTCTCCTGTTTCAAACACTGCATTACATAATTTTACCTGCCCAAACAGACCATTTACAAATATCAGGTCAATAAACTGCTAACATACATAAAAAGGTAGCTTTCTTACTAAAATGCAAGAATTTAAAAGATTGGTATCTAAACAAGAAAAAAGACAAAAACAAACTGGAATGAAGCCAAGGTATCACATCTAAAATCGGGTTTTTTTTTGTTTGGGCCTTCATACTCTTCTCTCCCTCTACCATATCCTGCTGGAGTTCCAGGCCCCATTCCTCTAGGACCCTGTCCACCCACAGGCCCCGCACCTCCCTGCCCAAAGTGCTCAGTACCCATGTCACTTCCCATCATGGAACCACTTATAGTTGCTGGTGGAACTCCAGGATTAGCTTCATAACCTATGCCACCACCACCACCTAGAAGTGGAAATTTCTGACCTCCTGAACCATAGGGATCTCCCATGTTCATTGCTCCTCCAGCACCCATTCTCATGTCTCTTTCTCTTGGATCCATGTAGCCCATTCGACTGTAACTTTCCTCTCTTGGGCACCTCATTTGTTCTTCCAAGTCATGTTGACGAATCATCATCTTTTCCTCCCTTCTATGTCATTCCTCTTCTTGCCTCAACTGCATTTCTTTATGTTTCTGCATTTCTTGATTATGAAGTTCTTCAATGTGTCTTAATTCTCCTGTCGTCTCATCAGATCTTGGCGCAAAAGATTTGCCTGTTGTTCATGGTAAGCATCTTCCATTTCACTTTCCAATTTGTCTTTTGCATCCTTCATATTTTTTTCAACTTGTTCCCTTTGCTGTTTTTCCATTTCATCCAAAGACTTCCATCGCTAAGAATATTCACACTCAAATGTGCCATGTGGGCAAAACGAGGAGGAGTTTCTCTCTCCTTTGGATACATTGGATTCTTCTGTGCAAGTTTTTCAGGAAGACCATCTTCATCATCTAATTGTTCAAGTGGTTCCACAATAACTGGATGAGGAGTTGTTGTCAGTAAGAAAACCCCTTCACTGCACGTTCAAATGCTTTCTTTGCTGCTGGTTTAGAAGCAAATTCAACAATGCCTTTCCCCGTAGATCTTCCACGATCATCCACAATTACAACAGCCCTTTCAATAGGACCAAATTGGCTAAAAGCTTCTTCCAACAGTTCATTGGAAACATAAGGTGAAAGATTATGAACAGAAAGGGCAGCAGCATGTGTGGCAAAACGAACTTGAAGCTGTCTACCTCTCATGGGCTTGTCATCAAGTTCAGCTTTGGCAATTTCAGCCAAGACTCTAAACTCAAGTTTAATAAATCCAAATACTTTGCCTTTGTTTATAAAAACTTCTCCTGGCTCTCTGTATTTAGCAAATAGTCTTTTGAATTCACCCTCTGTGGTATCAGCAAGTAGATTCCCAACAAACAAACGACAACGCTATGTGTAAGTTTTCTCTCCAGGCCTCCTCAAGAGAGACAAGTTGGCTTCATACCCCTCCAAGTCCGAAGCTTCTCCTCCCTGTGGCTGCCGGCCCGCCGGGCGGAGGCCCCTGGTGGTGCTGCTGGTGGTAGGGCGGGTAATGCTGGCGCCCCCCGCCCCCAGCTCCCCACCACCTCTGGCAGCTTGGGGTGGCTGCTGGGAGTGCTCAGGCCGGACTGCCACCCGGTTTCGGCCAGCCTGGCATTTTGCTTCCCTTGGGACCACAAGGCCTGGGTCCTGCTTAGGCCCTGGGCCGGAACTCTGGTCTGAGGGGGAGTGGTCGGACCGCGCTGCTTGGCGGGGCGGGTGGTGGCGGCCCCGAGGGAGCAGAGGTGACAGCGGGCAGCAGGGTCTGGGTCCGGCCTGGCCCTGGCGGGGTCCCAGAGGGCAAGGGAGTGGCAGGCGGGGCCGAGCTGGAAGCCGGCGGCGCGCTGCATACGAGCAGAGCTGGCCGGATCCCTGCTGAATGATGGGCTTGGACGAGTCTGGCGGCGGCAGGCTCGGCTGCTGATGCGTCTGCAGGTGTGGTGGCGGCTGCTGTGGCGGTGGCTGCTGCTGCTGCTGTTGGTGTGGAGGTGGTGGCGGATTGGAGGCTTTGGGCCGCTCAGGCCGAGGCGGGACCCATGGGGCCCCAATTCTGACTGAGGCCCATGCTGGGCTGCAGTGAGCAGAAGTCGCAGAGGCCTCGCAGCCACCGCCGCCTCTGCGCAGATGGAAGCCACCACCGCCGCTGGGACTCTGAATCCTATTGGAGACATGTCTGTGGTCAAGGGGTGGTCGAGGCAGAAGCGAAGAAGATGCTCAGGGAACGTGGAGGCCACCTTACTTTTCACAAAAAAATAATAAATAATAAATAAAAATGGAAACACTGAGGCAAGAGGATGCTTGAGTCCAAGAGTTGGAGGTTGCTGTGAGCTAGGACACCATGGCACTCTACCCAGGATGACAGTTTGAGACTCATCTTTATCACGAGAAGTAAAAATTTTGAGTATAATTTGTGGACACCCAGACCTAGAGCTATGGAGCGTGAAACATACTGAACATGTTTCAAAAATTAGGGCAGAGCTAAAGAACAGCCTGATTTTACCTCTGCTGTGTATCCATCTAACATTTTAGGCACAAGCAAAGAGGTAATGAATGAAGTGCCACTTTATGGGAGGTGCCAAAAGTGCCTTCCTAGTAGCCCTACTAATCATTTTGTTTCAAAATAAATAAATAATTAACAGGAGAGAAAAGTCTGCACGATCAATCCAAATATTCACTTGTTTTTACATTGAGTATACCTCATAAATCATATTTGGGATGAATCAATGAATTCCTTTTTTGTTTTCTGAAATTCCTTGTTAAATAAAAACAAAATACAAACTGGAGTCCACCATAACTGTCAAGGTCAAAAATCAACATACTTATCTTACAGGTATATACAGGGTGTCCCAAAGTCACCCCTCAGTTGTTATACATAGGAAAAATGAGAAATTATAGCTAAATGTAGCTTTATATGCAGTCCTTGAGTTATAAAGATCTAACTGGTGTACAACTCGCACTTATGAATGGAGGGTATTACAGGTAATAGGCAAAGGTACCTGTTCCAACTTATATACAAATTCAACCTGAGAACGAACTTATGGAACTTATCCATTTATAATATCAGGACTGCCTGTATTTACAAAATAGTCATTACAAAATTTTATAAAGAGGTGGCCAACACACAAAGTGTTCTGTAAATATTTTGTAAAATGTTTTGATGAATATTTTGTGAATAAAGATACATTTAGTTACAATCTTCCATTTTCCCTATGTGTGGTGATTTCAGTGGCAACTTTTGGGACACCTTACAAGAACATGAAATACAGTATTTTCCTGGGATTTATAAACGTAGGCTACATGAATAGAATTAACCCTCATTGAATCTAGCATTCAAAATGAACCTCTAGATCTCTCAATGATGATAATAAAAATGATAATCATACTGATGATAACTATGAGAGTACTAAATGTTCTTCCTGCACCCCAAGTACCCCATATTCACGAACCCCATTTAGCTTCACTATATTCTAACAAGATGGGTAACTCTTATAGAACCATTTCACAATTGAAGAAAAAGACCATGAGAACTTGCACAAGTTCATCTATTAAAATGAGTAGTCCTAGCATTCAGGCCACCTAATTTCAAAGGTATGCTTTTAACTACCAAACTAAATTGCCTGCCTACTCTAGAATGCTCACACATCATCTATACCTTCCCTTCTTCCACTCCCAAAAGGCCCCCTTACCATTTCTTTTCTTTTCCTATATCCAATATGAAAGATGGTGTTAAAATCAAAATTGTTTGCTAGATCTGAAATAGCCATTTTTGTAATAAGTATAATCATGAACAGTAGGTGGCTCTCCTTGGATCCTCTCCAGTACACAGTGCTCCCCGAGAGTGGCAATTCTCTGTCCTTTGCTTGCTTTAAATAGCAGTCAGTAAGAATTTGGATACTGACAGAGTGCTGAGTGTTTTCCTAGCATTTAGTAAGTAGAAAAATATGTCAGTACATTTCTTGACAATACCAATCCAATTTCATCATTTTTAAAGGACTAAGATAGCCCTTGCTTACTGTTGAAACTTTACTTGAAAAAATTTCCAGCATTCTCAGTTTAAAGATAAAATGCTTCTTTTTTCTTTTACTTCTTATTTAACAGAAGTATTGAATGAAAGAGATGACCCAGATTCCCTTTTGCCTCTCCTCTGTGTTAGCAAGAATTAATAATAAAAACATTAAGAAGTTACAATTACTCTTAATGGATTGAGGAAAAACATGTTTCAGAGAAGAGCTAATTTTTGGCACTAAAGTGAAGTACATTTAGGACCCCCTAGGTTCAGACTTCTATTCCCACTGTTCCACTTACTGGGACTTCTCTTACATTAGTAGCCTAATCATGGAGCATATTGTTCTATGTTCAAATACTTTATTACACAAATGTTCAAAGAAAATTCTACCTCCTTAGCTTCTCTTCTGAAAGTGTTTTTTTAATTTTAAAATAAAAGTCATATTTCGTTTGTAATCTTATATTAGAACCTAATAACAATATACTATCTTTTCTGTTATGGGATAAGAGATTGGAATTGTTTTTGTTCTTTCTAGCATTTATCAGAAAATAAAGATGTCAAATGGCAATGGGATGTTATAACTCTTTTATACAGTATTTTATTTTCTTAATGTATTTGCTAAATTGGAATAGACCTAAGATTTTTTTAAAAAAGAAAAAGGTTTATTTTCTTGAAGTAGCATTATCACATAAAATGCTTTAGTGAACTAGTGCCCTGTTGTTCAATGACTGTCATAAAATTGTTGGAACACTTGTTAAAAATTAGAGGCAAGCAGAAAGTGTTTGCTAAGGAGAAGAGACAAATGTTGAATTAAATAGCTGCTTTCATAGGAATGGAAACTTAATCAACCTACCTTTTGAATAAACATCTTTCAGCCTTAACAACAAAGGATTTATTTGGTCTACCTATATTTAGAGGAATTCAAATGCATTCTGAGATTGTGTTTTAATATACAGCAAAGAAAATAAAATAAAAAGTGAAATGCCAATTAAAATATAGCACATGACCTTTTTAATCCAAGATATCAACACCCCTGAATACACACAAGCACAGTCAGCTGCCCCAAAGCTGAATATGAATCTAAAATTCAATTAACAGTCAAATGTATACATGGTTCATAAAACTGATCTTTGACAAATCAGCATATAAAGAAAATAAACACACTGTTAAATGTTAGAGGTAATTTAAAAATATAAACAATAAGGAAATACAACACCTCATGTACTGATGACTACAAAAATCATTTACATATTTTGGGGAACAAAATTTAAGGACTAGAAAATATCTGAATGACTCACGATGCAGTGTACCTTGATGTACAAAACAACATTGACCTTGAAATCATGCAAAATAATCAGCTACAACGCTTGCGATGTCTTTTCCTCCATAAAAATTTGTGAGAATTAAGAAAAATGCATTAGTGTCCATTCAGCTCAACAATGATGCAATCCAGAGCAATAAAATTATCTTCTCAAGAGAGCTGCGCATATTGTCTTATCTGTTACTACAGTCTCAGTTATATGTTCTCAAAAATACTCTAAGTATATTCTAGCTGAAAGAAAGTTGCCAACTTTTAAGGTAAAATTTAATGGACTAGTTCATGGAAAAATAAAATTTTCAGGACATTCATTTACTTAACATACATGAGAAATTGCATGTTTTCAAGAAATACATTTAAAGGTAAAATGTTTGAGAATCTTTGAAAGCTATTGTCTTAGAACAAATGAATGTACTGACTCTTAAGAAATATGTCTGATTCTACACAGTCCGAATTGAAGTTTCTACTTTGCCATTATCCATTAATTTCAGCCAGAGGCCCTATTGTGATACTTCTACAGATCAAGCCTGGAACTCATGTTTTTATTCTTGGAAGTGACTCAGACTTCCAGAATTGAGAACATTCTGACAAGGTTTTTCGATGACGCTAAGCTATATCTTTATATGACAGACATAGTTTTAAATTTCTTTCTTTCTTTTAAATCATACACAGACTTTTTATTTTATTTTATATTCAGAAAAAGTAAGAAAGTCACCTGCCAGATGTTCAAGTACAGAGAAGAAACTAGTAGTCAAAGCTCTGATATGCCATGGGGTTTTCCCCACAGGCTTAGGAGTCAGACTTGAGTTCTCATCACCCTCATTACAGCTCTGTCACTTCTCATACATATGATATTATTAAGCAAGTTCTTTGAATTCATCAGACTTATTATCTTATCAGTGAAATGTTGGTAATAATGCATGCTTTACAGACCATAGATAAACAATATGCATAGCATTCAATCTCTTGGGGTGCATTTGCAGTCTAGAAAAATAATATCAAGTGTCTGATATATGCAGAAGGTTGAGTGTCAAATCCAATCAGATGTAAAGGGAAAAGTTTAGTTGTAGGATGGCACTGCTAAGGTCTGCTTGATGGCCAGGTATGACTTGACTTTGTTGTTCTCATTGACATTAATCTGATTTGGGTTTTTTGTCTGCTTTTAATTTTGTATTTTTATTGATACATCATAGTTGTACATATTTATGGGGTACATTTAAAATTTTTATGTGTGTATACAATGTGTATTGATCAAATCAGGGTAATTGGGAAACCCATCATCCCAGTTATCTGCTTTGTGTTGGAGATATTAAACTCTTCTGGCTATTTTAAAATATACAATAAATTGTTGTTAACTATAATTTCCCTTTCTTTCTATATACCTGTAGTTTTTACTTTATTCTTTCTATATACCTGTAGTTTTTACCCATTATTCTTTCTATATACCTGTAGTTTTTACCCATTAACTATCTTCCTTTGACCTCAAGGAAGCAAATCAGTTCCTGCATGGTATGAACACAAATCTCTTGGCTCTAGTTCTCTGTTTTCTCACTTAATATAGGAAGGTAAATAGAATGAAAACCCAGGTGTGTATAGAACACTATAAGTCTCTATTAATTTTAGTATTCATTCAATGAGTTGTCTCCGACAAGGAATACTCAATAAATGCATTATATTTTGGAACCTCAGCCTAACCTTATCCCAGTCAATGTTAAAGATTTCAACCAAGCCAAGAATAGGCTGGAAAAGGGGGTAGCTTTTAAAAGTCCATCCTGGGGATAACATCCATTTAAAATTAAAGAATCATTTTAAAATTAAACTCTAAAATGCAATATAAATCATCCCTATGATAAGAAAATTTTGTGAGTCTGGAAGAATTTTTAAAGATATGCTTTAAAAAATGATTATGGCCACATCAGTTTAGATTAGATTGGGCAACAGAAAACTCAGTTTTGTTCTTTACAGAGGAGGCAGCCAGGCAAAAGGAAATACATTACAGTTAAATGGCATATTTAGAGAACACAATGAGAATTTGGAAAATGTCTTCCTGGGTTTCAGAAGGATCGTGTATAAAAACTTCTTTGGAGTTAATTTGTCAAGTAAAATATCAGATTTCAAAATAAACATACAAAAAATAAAATGGTTCTTTCAAAATAGTGAAAATTTAAAAAAAAGATTTGTATATATCAAAATAGGTAATGAGGAACAAAATTACTCCACAAATCAGTCAGTCCTCTATTCTTGTTTCATTAATGGATAATATACCAGGATATAATTTCAGTAACGTTGCCAAAGCTTCCCGGATTTGATTTCAATCCAAACTTTGTAGCAGAACTCAGCATTTTTGAAACAAAGAAACAAAGGGGAAAAGGGAAATCCAGTGTAGATGTACATTTCAGTGATATTTAATGCATGAGAGTACAGTTGCCGCAGACTAATCAGCATGGCAAACAGCCTACCAAAAATAATAAAGAAACCTGAGGACAAGCTGCATATTTCTGTTCAATCCTCACCTAATCCAGATTATAGAGTCTTTAATATTTATAAGCAACATATCAATTTCCTGTGTATTTGTAATGATATAGCAGAATTTTCCCTCTATATATTCTTGAGAATCTGGCAGTAGATTGTGAAGATAAAAGGGCAATGCATTAATCAGTCATCAATACTTAACAATATGCCCAAGAAATCACTAACTAGGCTCTGAATAAAACAAAATTTTATAATTGCAGGATTAGTCTTTACTTCAGGGATTTAATCATTGTTTATCTTTTCTTCTTGTTTCTATTAAATTATCAGGATTCATGTATGCATATATACCATTTTATTTTACTTTTTCAAAAAGTTGCATAAATATATCACATCTAATATACCCAGTGAAATAAAAACTTGGAGAATTAATAAATGTATCAGGAAAACGAAGTCCGCACCCCCATGTTTATCATAGCACTATTCACAATAGCAAAGATATGAAATCATCCTAACTGTCCATCAAAGGACAAATGGATAAAGAAAATGTGGTATATATACACGATGGGATCCTACTTGGCCATAAAAAGGAATAAATCCCAACATTTTCAGCACCATGAATGGAAGCAAAGGTCATTATGTTAAGTAAATTAGGCACAGAAAGGTAAATATCTATGTTCTCACCCATATATAGAAGATAATGGAGCTAGAGTGTAGAATGATATAGAACAGTCACCAAAAGCTGAAAAGGGGTTATGCATTTGTAAGGGGAGCAAGATGAAGAGAGGTTGATTAATGGGTACAAACACACAGACAGAAGGAATAAGTGTTAATGTTCAATAGAGGAGTAGAATGACTAGAGAAAGCAGTAATGTATTGTATATAGTATACTTCAAAATAGCTACAAGAGATTTGATAGAAATGATAAATACTCAAGGTGATGGATACCCTAAATGCCTTGACTAGATAATTACACATTCTTTGAATGTAACAAAATATCACATGCCTCATAAAAATATACAAATATTATATATCAATAAAAAAATTTAAAAATCAAAAAAGTTGAGCATTAGTATAGCACAGGCAAACCCTGTGGAATTAGACAAAGGATACCTAAAATCCTAGATCTATCACATAATAGAAAGAGACAAATTTAGTCTCTCTATTGGTTGTTTTCATCTTTAAAATAACAGACATAATATTGAAATGAAATATCACTATGTCATTACTTTCAGATATGATTATCTTCCTGGAAAACCTAAACTAATTAAATGAAAATATCAAGAAACAATGAGAGTTTAGTAAAGATAGCACAAAAATAATTTTCCAATACACCAGACTGACCTTTCAGAAAAAATATAATAAAAAGATTCCATTTCTAAGATATTGATTATCTATGAATAAATTTTATTAGAGTTGTATAGGACACAAATGAGAAGAATCATCAAAATGTGAAAGCGACTTGAAGAAAGGGGTGAGAACATTTTCCATGATAAAAAAATTTCAGTTCTTTTGGGCGGCACCAGTGGCTCAAAGAAGTAGGGCACCGGACCGAACCCATATGCCGGAGGTAGCGGGTACAAACCCAGCCCTGGACAGAAACTCCAAAAAAAAATTAATTAAAAAAAATTTCAGTTCTTCCCAAGTTAAGTTTACCAACTCAAAAATCTGAATCTAAACTCTAGAAAGATATTTTCACATCTTGACAAGCCAATTTTAGTTTTCATCTGAAGGAAAATCTGCAGAATGCAACTAACCAAGACAGCCTAATGTTCCTCTCAGCTTGAATAAATTTTAGATAGATTTCCTCCTGCCTATAGGCCTCTGATCTCCCTTTTCTTAGAGTATTTACTTTAAGAAACACAATAGTAAATTCTTACTCTGCTCTTTTGAGATATAAATCTTCTGGCAGCTTCTTGCCATTTTCACAGCCCAGGAATTTCTTTCTTAAGGACCTGGCAATTATCCCTTTGAAATGCAATCATCAAGAAAGGTAGTGCTCTCATCTCCCAGTCTCTGTGGGACTAGAGCCTAACTTTGATAAGCACCAATGAACAAACACAAAAGACCTGATCATACAGGCCAATGTCCCCTTCATGTCCTCCAGTACTGTTCCACTACCTCACCTCCACTTAAAACCTCACTTTTTTTTCAGCTGAGTTAAATTCACATTTTTTTCCCCTATTGTGGTGATCTTGATCCCAAATGCAATAGTCTTGAGTAAAGTTTTCCTTTCTTGTTTTGTCCCGTTCCACGGGACGCGGTTATTCGTGGGGGCGAGGGGGACCGAGCCTGAAAGAGAATGGGCGAGAAAGAGAGAACGAGACCAAGCAGGTTTCTTTTCAAGGTCTGTTTAATGGCGGTGGAAAGCCAGTTTTTAAAGCTTACAAGTGAGTAGGGGGAGGAAAGGGTGGGGTATAAGGGAGCGTGACCTTTGCTGATAGGTAGGTTTGAAGTTACGGCTATTAGCTGGTTGCGCGGGCGCGGGAACGAGCACCTACCTTTTGTGTGCAGGCGCGGGAGCGGGCGCCATTTTAAGCTTCAGCATGGGATTAACTTTTGTGCCGGTAGGAAAGCTAGGCCAACGGGAAGTTGCGGTTTGGGCTGTAACAGGATGTGTGCAAGGGAGGGGGGGGTCAATTCGGAAAATTATTTCTCGGTACTGGGAGGAGGTGGGTAGATGTCCCCAGGCTGTGTTTTGACATTTAAGCCTGGCTTGGGCGCCCTTTTTGGGCCCCTACAATTTAATACTCTAAATCCTTCCAATGCTACAGGATTATTCACAGCACAGTATAGAAAGGGTGATTTATGCCTGTGATAGTCAAACCAAACGTGGCTATGAGCCGTGTTGTTGTTTCAAATGCTGGCTTGAAAATTCATCTTATCAAACATTATACTTTGACCAAATTCACATTTATTGCTATATAAACATAATGAATGATCTTAACTTGACTCTATTTCAAACTCTTTTGCTACTATTTCTTTTTCTTATTATCTTTGTTGGCATTCACTACTCTCTAAATAGTTCCATTTGGTTTCGAAAACTGTTCAACTTTTAAAGTTAAGCACAATAATTTGTCTTGTATTCTTTTTTTTTTTGCAGTTTTTTGGCCGGGGCTGGGTTTGAACCTACCACCTCTGGTATATGGGGCCAGCGCCCTACTCCTTTGAGCCACAGGTGCTGCCCTGTCTTTCATTCTCATTGTTGTTTTGTTTTATTTTGCAGTTCGCAGGGGCTGGATTTGAACCTGCAACCCTTTGTATATGGGGCTGGCACCCTACTCGCTCAGCCACAGGTGCCGCCCCACCCCCTATCTTGTATTCTTATATGTATTGCAGCAGAAGAAAACACTATAAAGAAAATATCTTGTAAAAAAAATACCTTGTATCTGTGCATCTGTATATGTTGACACAACAATGTTTCACAAGAAATACACATCAAGCTATTGACATTAATATGGTTTGTCTCAGAAGGGTATAATGTATAAGTTTTCTAGTATCTGCTTACTGGTATTTTTTATTTTTCTACACTGAATTTGGGATGCCTTAAAAACAAAGAAAACTCACTCCATAAAGATCGATGGGGAGTAATTGGATACAGAGGAAGCAATGGATTAGGGAGAGAAATTGGAGCTAACGTTGGGTGAGACCAAGAGCAGACTGACCCCTGAAGTCTAGGTTTGTGTCCCTTCAGCTTCACCGCCCTTTTCTCCATTTCCTGTCTTCTGTTGGGGTGGGCCTCCAACTCTCTGCTGGGATTCCCACTTCTCTGAGAAGGGGCTGAGATTCCAAGGGCTTGTTTTTCCTGCAGCTGGCCCTTGGCCATGTGAACTCTCTGTGTCAATGGTCCCCGAGGGGGAACTTCTGGGAAGGCTCCCAGGAAGGAGCCTCTGAGGCAGGTTTTCCTCCTGATAAGATGAGATGGGCAGAAAAAACCCTGTTCTGTTACTGCCTTTGGATGTGACTGTGATGCTGTGATCTTGAAACTCAAGGGGCAAGCATGACATTAAAGCCAGCCAATCAAGACTGGTAGACCAGAAAGACCTCCCCCCCCACCCCAAACAAACCCAAACCATGTGCCCTTGATAATATCATTGAGCTACTGCATCAACACTCAGATTTCCCTGCCTCTAGACTTCTTATTATTTGAATTAGTAAGTTCTACTGTTGAAGCCACTTGTAATTGTGCCCTCTTACATGTCTGTTTCCCCCTCAGACGTCTCCACAGGTCAGGTGTACTACCAGGTGCCCAGACGCTAGAGTGAGCAGCCCTGGCTCCCCATCCCATCACCCCAGACCGGTAGACAAGGCTGCTGGGCCTGAGGAGAGGGGAGGGGTCAGAAGCAGGCGCAGGGCGGTGAGGATTTCTCTCTCCACCGTGCGGGCTAGAATGCCTTGAAAGGAAGTTACCCAATGATTTTTCCCACCTCAAGCACTCAAGTTGTTTGCCATTTGGAGGATTATGGTGGGACACAGTGGTCAGAACAGAGTTTAAGAAAGATGAGGATTCAATTACATACAACATACTGAAAAAGATTCCCAACTTTTACTAGTGTTAAACCTAAAAATTTCAAGGAGACACTCATCCTACAGGTTATGGGTATATTTTTATCTTCACTGATTGAGAAAATATATGATGACAAGAAGTTATAATTAATATGATAATGTTTTATGCTAATTTTCATGTTATCCACCATGGCGGCACTTCTGCTCATTAGGAAGTAATTCAGAGACGAGACAAATTGTGTGTCCAGTCTTTGGCTAAGACTTACTGTGCATGTCCATCTGCGGTCTCTGTGCAGACCACAGGCTGGAAACCCCCATGTTACAGGGACGTCCAGAGTCAGCTGGGTCAGAGGAAGCAGCAGCCGCACAGAGGGAATTTAAAATATTTATTATTTCATGTGAGTAGAGCAATGCCGATGAATTCTGGTTCCTGAAGAAAAATTTCCAAAAGAAACTTTTTAACTAAGAAAAGAAAGAAAATCCAACAAAAATAGCATCTGACTTTTTCTTTCTTGCTTCACCTTCCTCTCCTTGTTCACTGCTGGGTCACTTGATTATATTACAGTATTTGGTTTCTACATTTCATATGCTGCCTAATAGACTCTAAATGAAAAAGTTCTTTTTCTCACACAACGCCATTCCAATGTTGTGCACCTAACGGAGGGTTTCTTTGCTTCTGCACGGCTGCCACTTTGGGCTGGACAATTCCTCAGGTAAAGAGCTATCCTGTGCATTGCAGGTGTTTAGCGGTGCCCCTGTCCTCTCTGTGCCAGGAGCACTCCCCAGTTGTGACAACCCACATACCTCCAAGACATTGCCAAATGTCCCCTGGAGGGTTAGGCTATGAAACCCTGTTAATAATCCTCTAGTGCCTTAAATAAAAGAATCTTTGTACAACATATGGAGACGTGCAGAAATGGTACTTCGTAATAGTCAATATTTATCGAATGCATCTTAAGTTATTATCTTGTCTAACTCTCATATCAAAACTGTGAAATCAGTTATTAATATATCGCGCCTCCCTCTTGTCATTTTTAACTTGCAGCTCAGGGAGAAGCAGCAGCTGGATGTGATGAAGCCAGGGTTTGAGTCCAGGCAAACAGGCTAGGAAGCAGCACTCTTAACGCCTGTGAGGTAATGGCTCCAGGTAATGCGCCACCTGGGGAGTGTTGTGTCCTGAGGAATTCTCCTTCCCTCTTATTCCCACTTAGAAGGACACTCACTTACTCCCCTCCCTGGGGCACAACCAGTAATGGCCAGCTCTGCCCCTTTCTCTCTCTCCTCACTTTGAAGTCTGGCCTCCCTCCCTTCCCGCCTCCTGCCCTGAGCAGTCAGAGCAGACCCAGGATGCTCCCTGCACCTGCTCTGCCTGTGTGGGTGGGAAAGTCCGTCCAGAGTGAGGGATTGAGGTCTGCCTTAGGAAGTCCCTGTCAGTACACATTGGAGTCACTTTTTCTTCTCCCGGCTTTATTGGCAATAAGGGTGATGTCTTGCTCTGTATTTTACTCTTTGCCTCTAATTATGTCAGAATCTAATTAGAGATGGAAATAATAGTTTCCTGTTGCTGCTGTAACAAATTACCTCAAAATTAGTGGCTCAAAACAAGTTAACATTTAAAATTTATGTTATAATTTTGGAGGTCAGAGGACAAAATGGATTTTACTGGGCTAAAAGCAAAGTGTTGCTGGCTGGATTCCCGCTCAGGCACTGGGAGAGGTGAGAGTCCTTTTCCTCATCTCCTCCAGCTTCGAGAGGTGACCACATTCCTTGGCTCGTGGCTTCTTTTCTCCTTTTCAAATCCAGCAGCCGGGCATCTTCAAATCTCTGTGACTCTGGCCCTCGGTCCTCTTTTGTTTTAAAGGGCTCTTAGAAGCACACTGGGTCACCTGTGTATTCCAGGATGACCTACACAGCTCAGGGTTCTTCAAAGCCCCAATGCCGTGTAAAGAAGATATTCACAGGTTTTAGGAATTAGAACATGGATTTCTTCCGAGGGGTCGTTGTTCCCAGTACGAGAATAATTCCTGGGTTAATTCCTCCTTGACTTCCTGAATGTGGTTTACATAATTTAAAGTCTCCTACAAATAAATGGCCTTACTCAGACAATGAGTTATTTTAAAAGAAATATTTAGATGCAACTCAGTGTAAACTGGGCCCAAAGCTTGGGCCTGACCTGGGTTTCCTGGTCATTGGACTCACTTATAATTGTCCAGCTAACGCTTCTCACCACCAGGGCACCAGGCCCGGCTACATGTGCCAAGTGACGCAAAAGATTGACTCGGGCTTGGGAATGTCACTGCCATTGGTACACGCCACAGGTTCGACCGCTGACTTCCTGTCTCCTTAATGGCGATTTTTGCTTCCTTCTGTGTTCTGTGGGCAGGAGTACCATGAATGGAAAGCGGGTGCGCGTTCGTGCGCGTATGTGCCTGTGTGTGTGCACACGAGTCTGTGTGCGGGTGTACACGTGTCTGTGTGTGCACGTCTATGTGTGCGTGTGCACGAGCGCACACGTGCACGGCGCATGATTTTTGAAGCCAGGCTGTTCGTGGAGTGTTTATTTCCCGGAGGCCCAGTACTTCCCATGCCCCTTGTCCCGAGGGGGAATGCTCGGCCTCCGCGTGGCAGTGGCCCGACGGCCTCCGTCCTCCAAAGCAGCAGGTGAGCTGGTGGGTCAGCGCGGAGCGGGGGCCAGAGCCGCAGAGCGCGGCTTTCCCACAGGCAGCGCTAGGGACGGGGCGGGAGGACCAGGAGGGGCTCCTCGGACACACGGCCCCGGAAAGTGCTGGGGGCGCGCGACCCCGAGGGGTGAGCCCGGAGGACACGGCCCTCCGAGGCCGGGAGGACGGGTGCCGGGGCGCTCCTGAAGGTGGAGGGTGAAGGGTCTACCGGGCAGGATGCCTGCGGCGGAGGGAGGCCATGTCATCGGCTGGGGGACTTGGGGCAGGGCGATCCAGAGAGTCTAGACGCGGCCGTGACACCGCGTGCGTCCCGCTTGCACGGCCCTGGCGCCGGTCTGGAGAGTGGGGATGGCGCTGAAAGCAGCCGTGGTGACTGAGTGGACGGTGAGGGGAGTTCGCCGGGGGACGCCTCTGCCTGCAGCAGGGACTCGGACAGAGGCTGACAGTCACTGCGGGGTGTCCCGAGGGCTGAGTTCCCAGCAAAGCCTTGGGCAGGGAAGAAGGTGCTGAACCCAGGCTAGGGGACCCGGCGGAGACGGCCACACACACGGGGACGGGGCCTGGGCTGGCCTTCAGAGCAGACTCCCCCAAACCTCCGAAAAGACTGGAATGCTGCTGGATTTCCCATGAGTTTTGGGGATGGGAACACAGACATTTTGTTTGAATAACAAGAAGGATGATTCCAGAAGGTGGAGTGTTGGCATTTGCGTTATATTACCAGTTCCCCACTGGTAAGGGATGGGATGTTAAAGACCAGTATTTTTATACAACATCATGCTTATCTTTAGTTGCAATAAGTAGCAATGTAGTAACATTATACATTTTTATAATCATACATTTTATAAGTTTTAGGTGGGTTCTTTGACCACATTTGCAAAAATATGAATCTCAAAAAGAATTATAACAATTATGAATTATAGCATACTGAATTTAAAGGAATCATTACATTTCATGGCAGTATTTTAAAATGGTCAAGGGAGAAGGACAAGCTCTCTTTTACAAAAGAATGCCCATAATATACGTGGAAGCAATGATTGTAATAGAAATAGAATAAACATCGTTTTGCCACCAACACCATAGTGATCCACCTAAAGCAAGTCACTAGTAGATGCAAAAACTAATGGGGGAAAAGTTGTCAGGCAAGAAACAGTCACATCATCTCAAAGTGTCATTTATCATTTTATTTATTACAAGGGGAAAAATCACAATGAGGAAAGTTGGCAGTAAATGACCTTCTTAAGTAAGTGACAAATTTATTATCCTCAAAAATGTTACATAACATTGCCAAAACCTTGCCCAAAATGTTTAAACAGGGAAATGATCAGTTAAATCCAGGTTGTGGAACATTTTACGAAACAATTGATTCTATGAAAATGCCAGTGTGATAGAAGACCAGGAAAGGGCAAGGTTGCTACGGAGAACTGTGGATGAAAGAAAATGAGCAGCAAAATGCAATGTGTGGTCCTTGACTGCATCCTGGATTAAAAAAAAGGAAGGAGAAGAAAAGAAACAGCTTTAAGGAATTTACTAGGTCAATTGGAAAAGTTTGAATCTGGACCGTATATTTGGTGATATTCCATCAAAGTTAAATACTTTGAGAATAATAATGGCATTGTGCTTATGCAGAATGTTCTTATTATTGAGGTGCTGAAATATTTAGAGCTGAAGTGTCACAATGCCTGCAATTTATTTTCGAATGGTAGCCCCCCCCCCAACGCACATACGAATATTGAGAGAGAGAGTAAGATAAAGCTACTGTGGCAGAGGCTAAAGTTAGAAAATCTAGGAGGTAGATGCAAGGATGAGCCTGCCTATTCCTTCAATTTGTCTGTAGGTTTGAAAAATTTCAAAATAATAGAGTCAGGTCTGATCTAGAGTAGCAAATATGAAACCAGGTGGTTCTATAAATTATCAAGACACAATACTGGTGTCCTGTCAAAAACGTTCCTGTGATTTCCTTTCTGCCAGAGCGACCTGACAGGTATTCTATTACATGCCACTGCCCCCCGAGGGGAGAGGGTAGCCAATGAATTAGTTCATGTCTGCAGACATTTGCTGTTATGGCTGGTTTGCAAATGCCTGGATTAGAGGGTTTAGATAAAAAATAAATAAGCAAATAGAACTTGGTGAGCTCAAGATAGCACTGTTACTGATGGCCCCAGCTGCTGAAGGCCCAGCCCTAATGAAACATGGGGAGGCCATACTGGTGATTAAATAGAAATCTAGCTGAGTTGAAGAATCTCACTGACAATCGATAAACTATTATTTTTGTATTTAGCTGAGATATATAGTCTTTATGTGACATAGATTCTGAGTAAAGGAAGTTTAGGAAAGCTAGGAGTTTTTTTGTTTGTTTTGTTTTTGGCTCCTGCATTGGGAAAGACTATCTGAACTACAATTTTGTATGTATTGTGAAAGCCGAGTGAGAATATAATGAAGAGGTATAAAACAAATGGGTGCTTCTTGTGATGACTGTTATAATTTCATATAAACAGCCGTCCTGTACAGAAGTCCCATGAGATATGTTGTAATGTGCAGAAAGTGGCACTTACTGAAACATTGTATTTCTTTTTATTTTTATTTATTTTTATAGAGACAGAGTCTCACTTTATCACCCCCAGTAGAGTGCTGTGGCATCACACAGCTCACAGCACCTCCAACTCCTGGGCTTAGGCGATTCTCTTGCCTCAGCCTCCCGAGTAGCTGGGACTAGTATTTCTTTATGACTTGTCATGGGAAACCAGGACCGGCCTAGTGAGCCCGGCCAGCTGTGTGTGGTGGCCAAAGCTGGCTCTGTGTTGATGGGAAAGAGATGGTCTCTGTGCTTCTCAGTGCTGTCAGCCCTTTCCCTCTGGTCTTGCGTTTGTTCTTACCAAATTCTCCACCCTAACTTTTCTGATAAATTTCTCTCTGAGGCTGGAGACTGTCCTTGTTTTTTGGGGGGTCTTGATGGCAGTGTGTGTTTGGTGGGGTTGGATATCAGCCATCCAACTTAGTGTCTTCATGATCTGGGGTTTGGTCTCAGGGCCAGGCCCGGGTCCCAGTGCACCAGGAGAGAGCCTGGGGAAGCAGAATGTTTTGGCATGGCTTTCTTCAAAGTGGGCCATAAACATGAAATAAAAATGCTATTTCTATTTCTTAAAAATTACTAACCAGTACCTACTATGGTGTTCCCGATTCCCATCCCACACCGTTCCTGACCCTCACTTTGGCCTGGAGCCTCACCCACTACAGGCTCTGAGATGGAATGAGGATATCTGTTGCCCTAATTACTTGGCAATATTTTTAAAGACAGAAATGTTAATGGTTTGTCTTATAGGCCATGTTAAAGCAACCGCATCAAAATGTGGCTTAGTTTTAGGTTTTCATGTAGCTCTAGATAGCATTGTCTTCCTTCTTGTAAATTGGGCTTGGCCTGGCAGACTGACCTTCCTTGACTCCCTGGTCAACAGAGTCTGTCTGTTTACAGAACCCTTTCTGGCTCCAAGACATAGCCCTGGACCACAGATTAGCACTTGCTGGTCCTTCTTAGTGCAGTTCCCCTGTCCCTTATTCTCCACTTCCTTCCCAAACCCCAAAACCTCTGGTGGATCCTGCCATGTTTGGGACAAATATCCTGGAATTTCTCATAGTAACCACTGTATATAGTTAGGCTTTCTGGGGCTGAGTCCTGTCTGCTGGCTGCAACCACTGTGATGTCCACAACCACTGTGATGTCCACTGCTTGGTTTGTGCCAGGGTTTTGTCAACCTGCCTGGCTGGAGTTAGCTTTGAGACTGGGAGAAGCCCCCCACCCCGTCCTCCGGCCCTGATGACTCCCACTCACGCCAAGCGGGGCCCCCAGGTGGGAGGAACCCACATGCTGCTCTTAGGTTAAATTGCAAGGTTTTCCGAAGTCTTTGTAACCCGCTGGGAAAAACAGTGTATGGTACAGGAGAAGAGAGGAAAATTGTGATGTCTGATTGCCTTCACTTGCCCCTCAGCTTACATTCATTAACTTCCTCAGGAATAACACAAGAAGAAAGAAAGAACTGAAGGAAGGCAGGAAAGTAAGCAAAGAGGAAGAAGATATAAGCATACAACATCTGTGGATGTTTCCAAGTTATTAAAAATGAACTAGAGTTAGAACTTCAAAAATGGTGTATCAACAGGCCAGCACGTTGCTTACTCCCCCATCAGTCACTTAACGGCAAAATCTGATAGTCTGGAGGTGGAGGCTGCTGCCCGTGTCCTTTGACTCCTCTGTCTCCAGGAGGCTGTATTTGGGGGTCAAGTCCAGCTCCTCCACCTCGGTTCTTGTAGGAACACTACTAATAGGAGTGTGTGGAGAAGTACTTTGGCTTTGGGAGAAAGGGGTTTTTAAACAGTGTAACAATATATAGCAAAAGAAACCAGCTCTAGCTAATTCTAGCAGAAAGAAAGAGATTTATTAACAGGAAATGTAGAAGGCCTTAAACAAATGAAAAGATGATAAGCTTCCTATTAGTAAAATAAATAAAATTTATTTGCAGTTCTGCTGAGGCTGGATTTGAACCCACCAGCTTCGGTATATGGGGCTGGCGCCCTACTCAATGAGCCACAGGTGCCGCCCAATAAATAAAATTTAAAACTAAACTAATATATAACTTTTCACTGATCAGCTTGGGAACAATCCAAAGATTGGACAACATACTCTGGCGAGGCTGTAGGGAAATAGGTGCCACAGATACTGCTGTGGGTGCATGAAACGCTGAGTTACCGGGGGGCAAGTAGGCAAGAACTGCATATATCCTTTTACCCAACTATCCTGTTTCTGGAAATTTCTCCTAAAAAATATCTACATACATAAAAACATGACATGTGCAATGCTGTGTATCGTAGTAAAATATTTGGAGTAAGCCAAGCACATATCAGGAGGTGCAGGTTAAAATAAAGCTCAGTACAGACCCACATGATGGACGCCTGTGCCACTGTGGAAGAGATGAGAAGGCTCCTTGAGCACTTAGGGGGATATGCCTTTAAATGCAAAGAACCAAAGAACCAAAGGACAAAAGAATGCACACGCACATACATGCATGTGTGTGCACACATACACGCACACGTGCACATACGCACACATGTACACATACGTGCACACACACAATGAGTGGACTGTTAAGTTCATAAATCGTCCTAGGAAGAGCAGCTCATTGCTGAGTATGGCTATGGTCACTTTGGAGATACTCCCTTTGGGAAGCCGTGCACTGACCCCAGTGCCTACTTCACCCTTCCAAGCAATTTTGGAACTATACTTTTTCTGGAATGGCCATCAAAGCTGTCGTTATGCGAGGTCTGAACAATTAAGTTCGCCCCCTCATCCTAGAGAAAGGGCTTTGAAGGTGCTGCTGGCCTCAGAGTGCAGCTTCCCGAGGTAGAACTTCGCAGGTGACCATGGTCAGGGTCAGCAGTGAGGTAGGTAGCACTTTACCTATAATGAGTTTGCAAACTTAATTGTCGGAACTCTTGTAGCACACTACCTTTCGTGTAAGAAAAAGGAGTGATAAGAATATTGATTTCTACTCACTCTGGACGAGTACATACATTTTAAGAACGGTTTCCTAAAGACGGCAGGGGAGTGAAGTCTGGTGAGTACCTGCTGCATGGCTTCGAGTCTCGTCCACTGTGTAAACAGAAACTGTAATTTCTTGGAGCACTTGGTCACCGGGCTTGGAGGCTACTGCCCGAAAAAACAGCAGACCACCCCTCTCTTTGCCAGCTCTATGCAGCTGGCCATGAACCATCTGTTCTGAGACTGGCAGCAGTGGTGGCCACAGTGACACCTGCAAGGCAAGGATGCTGTGGTTTTGGTGGCAGCATCTGTGTCCAGTGGGCGGCAGATGCCATAGCGTCTGCCTCCACTGGTCTCCTTCCTGTGCCACACAGGGGTGGCAATGTGCCTTGGGACTGATCCCTTTAGCTGTCAGGGCTGCAGGTGACACCAGGGCTGGAGCCCCAGGCTGGCTGGCTGGGGAAGCAAGCAGCCTTAGCTATTTGCTACACTGTCTTACAAATATATGAATTTCTAAATGTACTTTCCCTCAATAATGTTTGTGAAGAGATGAATTGGGGACAAACCTTTTAAAGAAAGGACCCTCAGCTGGCCTGGGAGGGAGGATAATAAATCACAGGTCAAAGGGTTTAGATTCGTGAGTTTAAAAGCGGTCCGTGTGCTGTGATGTGCTTGGAGCAGATGTGCTGCTGTTGACGTCTGGGGCGCAGGCTCTGCTGGAAGGGAATGCAGGTGCCACCAAAAGCTACTTTCCACAGGGGATGGAGGCACTCGCCTGGGGGCCCATAACTGGTGCCACTCTCCCCTGGACGTCCAGGGGCCTCAGGGAGGGCGGTGTTCACTCCTGTGTTCTCCTCCCTTGTAGGAACATACAGAGGAAATCAGTTTCCGTACCTGGGATGAGGAGAGCCACCCTGCGACATCCCAGAGCAGCAAGTCCCCTGATAGAGTCTATATATCAGTCCGCTCCCTGGGTGTCGGGGAGGTGGAGACGGGCGGGTATTTGACCTAGAGGGCAAATTAAGGATGACCCAGCACAAAATGTAGGGAAATCCAGGACTGGGCCGACCGCGTGCGGCTGTGTGGGCGCAGTGAGTGAGGAGTGCCCTCGTGGCCACAATCTGCTCTGGATCATGTTGACTTTAATCTGTTTTCTCACCAGCAGCGTCACAGGGGAGAGGAAGGGTGGGAGGAGCAGGCCTTTGTCCCGACTCCAGCCCGGTTCTCACCTTGTACTTGTGGGACTTTGCTCACCTGTCCATCCCTCTGTTCACCCATCCCTCCATCTTTCAAGCATCGCACTTAGATTTTTCAAGCATTGGCGAGTTTGCTTTGTCCAGGCTCTGTACCAGAAACTGGGCATGAGGCGGGGAATGCGACCCGGCGCCTACTTCCTGCCTGCTTTCTTGCAGTCCTGTGGGAAGACAGACACATGAAGAAGCTGTTTATCGACAGCCATATGGAGATGGTGGGGAAGGAGGGTCCCCGAGACGGAGGGCGAGGCTGGGGTTCGTGCTAGTGCAGAAGCTTCCTATATGTTCCTTGGAATAAATGTGAAAAAGGCACCCTGTTTGGGCAGACCAAAAGGCACAGTCTGGAGCCAGACGTGAGGACTGGTGCATGGAATTCGGGCTGCCCTTCACCCCCTGGGCCAGGGCAATGTGCTCATCCTCCAGACGGCTCCTGCATCGGGTCTACTCCAAAGGCTGCGTGGCCTGGGCTTCCCTTTCTTTGGCTTGATCTAAGCCCTTCCCAGAGAAGAGGGTGAGTAGGAAACAAATTTTGACCCAAACTAGGAATAACAAAACTTTTCGGAGCACAATTTAGGTGTATTGACCTAGACTTCTTTTCACTGCTTTACGGACATGCCAGCAGGTTGTAAAGAAGCCAAACTGCTGTCTTTACTCCTGTCTACTCCCCACTCACGGGAGACAATACAATGATACAGATTCGGAAAGTTCCTTTACAGCGTCTACGTGAGTGAGTTCACATCTCAATATGTCTGATGCTTCTTCCTTCCTTTCCTTTTGAGTACTTGGAATAAAAGCTGCCGTAGCGCGAGGCAAATTTGCTGTCTTTATTTTATTGCTTTCCTGTCAATAAACCATCAGGCAAAAAAAATGCAATCTAAGGGAATTTACTGGCTGAGTCTTGATGGAAATTTGTGCTGCAGATGAGACAGAAGCTCAGGATTGCGGCTGTTTGGAGGACAGCACACCCCAACCCTTGTCTGCGGGAGGCACGTTCTGAGAGCTCCAGGGAATGCCCAACTGGGGGTAGTAACCAAATCCTGTGTATGTTACACTTTCTCCTTTCATGCATAGTGATGTACATTTTCACTTTTTAAATTAAAGGAGGCATTTTAGGAATTCTCTTAGGCATATTTGAATAGTCAGCATCACTATTTTTGTGCTTTGGGGCCATTATTAAGGAAAATAAGCGTGCCTTGAACACAGCACTGTGATCTGAGAGCTGGGATGGCACAGTTAATGAATAGACAACACTGGGTGTGCTGGACAAAGGCAGGACGCACACCTGGGGCGGGTGGGGCAGGCCGGCATGACGTCACATCAGGCTTCTCAGAACACTGCACAATTGAAAACTTATGAATTGTTTATTTCTGGAATTTTCCATTTTATATTTTCCAACTTAAGTTCACTGTAGATAACTGAAATTGCAGAAGGCAACCACAGATGAGCGGGGACTGTGGTAATTCCAGCGAGTTGCAGGGTTTCATTATTTTTATTTATTACTTTTTACATCAAAGGTATGAATTTTATTGTTACTAAAAATAAACATTATCATGTTAGGCAATAGTCCTATTAAGAAATTATATATTATTAATATATTATCCTCTATTTAGAAAAAGCAAAAAAAAAATACAATCTCAACAACTAGGTGTTCTTAAAAAGTTGTGTATAATGCTGCCACGTTATATATCTAAGATGCAGTGTCTAGAATTAGCCATTATACTGTATAATTTGAAAGACTACTAATTTTTTGTTAGTCACTTTGCATAGTATGTGGTTCAAAAGAGTTTTTAGTTGCTATTGTTGACCTCTGGGTTTAAAAAATTTTTCTTATTCTTGATTATTATAGATACATAATCGTTGTATATATTTATGGGGTGATGTGATGTTTTGATACAGGCATACAATGTATAATATTCAAATCAGGGTAATTGGGGTGTCCTACACCTCAAGCATTTACCATTTCTTTGTGTTAAGAATATTCCAATTCCACTCTTTCAGTTATTTAAAGATAAACGGTACCTAATTATTGACTATAGTCGCCCTGCTGTGCTATCGTCTATTAGGTCTTGTTCCCTTTATCCAACAGTATTTTGCACCATTTTATTTTTCAGGATGATAGAGTCTGACTACAGAGGAAGCCCCCAGCTTGGCTGAGTTAACAGCACCCGGTGTGGTGGTTGGTCAGGGAACAAGAGACCACTGAAGTGACCGGGGTCATTCCACACACATTTCACTATGCTTGTAGCAGTGAGCAACTGTGCCTCATTTTTTAAACTCATTTTTGGCATGATTTTATACATTTCTGGAACAGGTTTTAGTTCAGACATGTGGCTTCGCTTATGCAATATGAATGATCATTGTTTTCATTTTGACTTTGAGCTCATCTTTCTCCTAAAGGCCTCAAGGGAATCTGATTTGGTTTTCTAGCCTGAAGAACAGGAGCGGGCTGGCACCATAAGAAGCCCAGTGGGGACGTGGTGTGGAGGAAGCAAAGCTAAGGCTGGCGTCACAGGTTGCGTCAGTGGGCAGGGCACATGGACGTCTGAGACACAGTTGTCTGCAGAGTTACCCAGATTACGCTGAGATCTGTTGCTTTCTCATGTTATTACCAGATGAGGAGGGTCCAGCCACCTGTCAGCTAAAATGCAGAGACGGGATAGGTCCACCCAACTTTGTCAGAAGGCCGTGATTCTGGAGAATGAGAATCATTTCCATTCCAGTGAGAGTAGCCTCTCCAAGATTGCTGTGTTCTTCCATTTTCAAAATCAGTTTTATGCATAAAAGTTTAAAGTAAAACTCATGTTAACCCTTACCTTAAACCATAATTGGCATAAGCCATGACCCATAATAAACAATTAGCATAACCCAGGACCCCAAACAGCATTCCAATTTGAAAGTTAATCTCCTAAATCAATTGCTAAACTACTCAAGATACACACTTTTAGGTTAAAGCTGAATATACAAAACAGCAAGAATGGGAGACACGAGGTGAAGGTCATGTGGATCTAAATGGCCCAGACCAGCGGTGTCCTGTTGGCTCTGGACTGACTGACTCCGTCTTATTCTCACTACACACGCTTTCAATGTCACCAGCTGCATACCAGAGTTGCACAGTCTGTTTGGGAGAAGCGAAGCCAGAGTCAGCAAACTAACAGATTCAAATCTTGGAAACGGTATTACCATTCTTACTTTGGAAGGTCTAATTCGAGTGACATCCTAGGATGCTCTGGGCTCACGCACATATTTTCACAAATGACCTATCAAAACCCATGTTTCCTTTCTTTTTTTTTAGGGGATAGTTCCTGGTTTAGTTTATGACTTTTCCCACCATACAAAGTTCAAGTTGGTCATTTACTGGTCAATTTGTTCAATAACAACTCACAAGAGCTTAACTGGGTCAGGTGGAAAGTCCACATTAACCAAGCTAAATGGCCAACTGACGGGCGAGAACTCCTCTTTCCTGAGGCTGTTAAAAGTCTCTTGCTGTTTGTGAGAGGTTGGTGACCTTCACACCCCCACCCCACCTGGCTTTGCTACCTGCCTTTCAGCACCACCCGGCTTTGCACGCAGACCTCTTAACCACCTAGAAGGAACATAGTTTGAGAAGGGTTATTTGGAAAAAGAAGAACAAATTTTATCTTCCCAAATCTGTACATTCTGATTTGGTTCAAAGCTGGCAGGCTTTAAATAAAGACTAATTTATTCAACAAATATTTATTGAGCCTTACTATTTTCCAGGGCAGAGCAATGAACTTTCAGAGAAGGGCTATTCTTACAAAACTTGCAATGGATAGGAAGGAGGTAGAACAATGAACAATTGTAAAAATAAACACTGCAATTCTGGGTAGTGATAAATACTGTGGAAATAGAGTGATGGGCCAGTAAGAAGCTATTTTAGTTTGGCCGGTCAAGGAAAGTTTCTTCCAGGAGGTGGCTTTGGATTCCTTGAGCTGCGATTCACAGCGTGCTTCCTGGCTAAGCCTGACCTAAGGGTTTTATTTATCTTACCTTAACTCATTCAGTCCAGTAGCTCTGTAAGAAAGTGCTGTTGCCTCCTTTCTATAGGGAGGACACTGGAGACTGCGCAGCACAATGCTGACAGGCAGTGGCAGAGCCAAATTTGAACCCAGGGAGCAGCTGCAGAAGCTGTGCCTTTAATCATTACGGACTCTGCCTGCCTGAAGCTGAAACGCTAAGGGCAGGTGGAATCCAGCTGTGGTGGGAGTGGGAGGAGCCAGGGCACAGTTTCTAGGAGGCAGCCTGGGAGGTCTGAAGAGCAGGTCAAATACCACTGTAGCTGGGGCAGTGTCAACCGGGGTGGAAGGAGGGTGAGGAGGGCTCACAGCGGGGCAGAAGTCAGCTGTATTTGATCCTATAATTCCTTTACTTGGTATATACCCAGAAGACCCCAAAATCACATTATATCAAAGACATCTGTACCAGAATGTTTATTACAGCCTAATTCATAATTGCTAAGTCATGGATGAAGCCCAAGTGCCCATCAACCCACGAATGGATTAATAAATTGTGGTACATGTACACCATGGAATATTATGCAGCCTTAAAGAAAGATGGAGACTTTACCTC